>JASAMY010003685.1:0-89065 GCA_030248085.1 Paralinhomoeus sp. GSCO2_6
CTTTTTTACTGTACATACAACACATACCTGCCCACGGGGGGGGGGGGGTATAGGGGGGGGGGGGGGTGGTAAACCCCTCCCCGTTAAGACCCTATCCCGAAAGACTTTCGGGATTACCCTCCCCCTGGGCCAGGTGCGGATCTAGGAATTTCCGGATAGGGGGGCGAACGAGCCTATCCCGTGGAACCGGCCACAATTAGACCTATGGTAGCATAGCAGCACCTGTGTACATTTCGGGAACCAAGAATTTGTTTCGCGAACAGGGTGAAAAAACTAGCCAACCTTTTACTATTATTTTATTTGCATTTTTTTTTTGTTGCATGCACACACATGGCGCCGCAGGCAAAATTTTCAACTTTTCGCATCACCTACGTTCTGAAAGTCATGCAAATTTTGTTACGCATTGTACAAAATAAACTGCGGCGCAGGCGAAAATTTTGCTAATTCTACATCTCTCAAGGCCTTCTTCCTTAAAATTGCTGTAATGAACGATTGTAATTGGCCTGTTGGCCAGCAGTGGTGGATCCAGAAATTTTTTCGGAGGGGAGAAGGATTTATTAGAAGGGGAACCCTGTTGATATTTAGAGATGCTGGGTCATTTCAACGATGTTTTGGGTACCCAATCGGTCCCTTATTGACAAGTAATACACAAAATCCGCGCCGCAGGCGATTTTTTTTTGCGATTTGACCACATACACGCATTTTTATGCGAAAAAAGTAGGTTTGCTAGGCATGTTTCTTCTACGGCCCAGCCGCCCCGCCCCCCCCCCCCCCCTTCGCCCTAGATTCTCGATTTTAGGAGGGAGAATCCCCCCCCCCCGCTCCCTCCCTGGATCCGCCACTGGTGGCCAGGTTCAATAGAACTGAATACTCCCTGGCCCAACCAAGGTTTACTTCGCCCAAGTGCGTGGTCACCTCAGCGCCGCAGGCAAAATTTTTTCGCTTAGGGAATCTTATATCCTGCCCCCAAAAGGAGTCCCTAGTCCAATAGTGACCTGTACGCTCACTACAGTGTCGCAGGCAAAAATTTGGCGCGTATGGGTAGTGCGTTAATCTAAAGGAAACAAATAGACATCTGCTAAACCTCCCTCGCCTGCCTCCTTGCGCTTAACCTTTGCCCATCACCTACTGCCTAGAGATGGTTTCAATTTCGAAAATAATTTTTTTTTTATTAAAAAAAATTTTTTTTTTATCAATAAAAAAAATGGGACCTTTCTTTTTTTAATAAAAAAAATTTTTTTATTAATAAAAAAAAAGTGAATTTTTTTCTGTTTTTCTCACTATATTTTACGTTTTCCCTTTAGTTTTTCACCAGTTTTGTGTCTTCCCTTCAAGAGTGTGCCTGATACAGTGGTAACTTTGGCCCTTTGATGCATTTAAGTATTGAATATGGACATAGGTACATGCCACCACATTACCTGTGTGGTATACATGTTGTACATTGTACATACCATTGTACATTGTAGTGCGCCTGTGTGTGTAAAATGAGCTATTCATGTATTTGTATGGCCATTTATGCGTTTAAGCATAGAATATGGACATAGGTACATGCCACCACGTTCCCTGTGTGGAATATATGTTGTACATTGTACATACCATTTTACATTGTTGTTCACCTGTGGGTGTAAAGCAAGCTGTTTATGTATTTGTATGGCCATTCAATGCTTTTGTGGATCACAATAGCTCTAAAACACCCTCTACAAGGTATATTTACACTAATGTATGGCACCTTACATCGCCTGAACCCTCCTTTAATTTAGAAAAGAAAATTTTTTTTTTAATTAAAAAAAAAAATTTTTTTTTTAATAAAAAAAAAAACGGCCGATTTTTTTTCAAAAACCATCTCTACTACTGCCCACCCTTCGCCCCTCGCCTACCCACTGGCCCTTCGCCCTCACCTGCCACCCACTTTTCGCCCCTCGCCTACCCGCCCGCCCGCCCACACGCAATCCGCCCAGCTATGGGGGCGATCGCCCCTTTCGCCCCCCTCTAGATCCGCCCTTGCCCTGGGCTACCTAATCCCGAAACCAAATCGGGATTTTCGAGATACCCCTCCCCATCTCTATAGCCAACCATCTAGTGCAATGCAGCCGCGCAACTGTTGTGCAAACATTACTTCGGCATTGACTTGGTTGCGCGTTTATCGATTTTGATTCGTACAGCGTTTATCGATTTTTGTTTTAACCGGCACCTGGGAAGCGTTTTGGGCAAGGACATAGGATTCCCTTAGGTTGACGCTCTAATATGCGAAAAAATTGCCTGCAGCGCTGTGGTGAGCGTGCAACTCACCCGTTGGCCAGGTAATATTTAATTCTTAGCAAACCTGGCCAATTACAGCCGCCCATTACCGTTAATTTTAAGGAAGAGTTCCTGGTGAGACATAGAAATGGCCAAATTTTCGCCTGCGGCGCAGTTAATTTGCGTGCAGACGGTCGTCAATAGAGCCGCTCCGCCTGTCAGGGCACTGCGAGTACCTCCTGTCGCTTCGCAGCCCACGCGACGTGTCAGCAAGTGCCAAGTTGCCTGCCACTGGCACTGCCACAGGGCCAGTTCCTAAGCAACTGCATCAGTGGACAGCCAGGCGACTCCAAATTACTTGCTGCCAGCTCCCAAGCAACTGCGTCAGCCAAGTTTAAGCTAACTGCGTCAATGCTAACTAACGATGAGTACACCGAACTTTTAATTAGTTGCAAGGGAGAAGATCGTCCAATGTTCAGAGGACTCAGTCTCATTACTGTAAAAACAGTCAGAGAAAAGTCAACTGCAGCCACAGTGTAAACCTACATCTCACTAAAAGAGTAGCATGCAAATGCTGAACCTGTTGCTGCAGTACTTGCTGAACCTGCTGCTGGTGCTGAGCCTACTGCTGAGGCTTCTGCTGAGCAAGCTGATGAACCAGCAACATTAGCTGATTCCTCCTTTTTCCTCTACAGTTTCATCAGTCCATTCTTCAAACAAGTGGCTGTTCTCTCACCAGATTGTGACTGTGATGGTGTGCAGATGCACACCAAGTTGCAAGCTCACCTGACAACAGCCCACAAGAAAGAAACTGACGCTCTTGGCCTGCAGACTGTATACAAATGTTCTGCTTGAGCCAGGACGTAGACGCAGATCTCCACCACATTGATTCGTGGTTCGGCCTCCAACACTTGCAGTGCAGTTTCTGTGGTTGTCTACTGTGTCTTCATCGCAGAACACAGGCTACCATTTTTCTTCTTCTTACCATCATACCATGTACAATGTACATTCATACAGTGTGCTGCTGCATTGCATTGATGGACCATGCATGACACTCACCCACCCACCCACCCTGTGGGAAGTATCCCGAATTGCCCAGTTTACCCACCCCCTGCCTTCAAAAAATTTGGCGATTTACCCCTCCCCTGGCCCAATTTCCATGGGCACCTATGATACAACAAACAACAAGTAATCGAAGTGATCGGTTTTCAGGTTGATCGGGAATTTGGGCGAAAGAAAGGCACCGTTTACGTTCAATTTCGATCTATGCAAACGCATCGCACGAGTCACAATTTAGCTCCTCTATCGAAAAAACGGACTTCCTGGCCCAATTAATTACCGATGGGGGGCACAATTGGGCACGCCCAATGGATTTTCTCATGCTGTCGCTGCCCTAGATGCGTCTCTGGCTTTGGCTAAGCTAAGCATGCGGCTCCAGACGGGAAGGCGTCATGGAGATGGCTATGCTATATGGGTCATTGACGGCCTCCTCCTAGCGTTGCCCTAATCCAACAACAACAACAACCACAATTGGGCAGAGGGGGGGGGGCGCGGACCTTGTCCCTGAGCAGCGCTGCTGCCTTCGAATTCCATCTGTGGTGCAGATTCCAGCTCTCCTTGAAGTCTGGCTGCGCGCTGAAGAATGCCAAGGCAGCGCGATTGCCCCCGGCCTTCATCTTGTCCAGCTCGACGTCCTTCCACTTGTCCATGGTCGTGGAGCGGACGAAGCTCAGATGGACCCCCAGGCCGCGATGCTTGCCCGAGCACTCAAGGCACAGCCACACGCCGTACGTGACGCTCACCCACTGCGGATTGTGAGCGCGGCACTCGAAGCAGCTCTGAAAAGGTGCTTGTGGACATGTAAGTCGGGCTTTTGAAGTGGGGGAGACCATTCTGAGGGGAAAGCAGATTTGAAGAGGGAGGGGTGTCAGAAGGGAATATGTATCGAAGTAGCGTCTAAATAGGCAATTTTTGGTCAAAATGCGTTAAAATCGGCTATAAATAGCGTCAGTTAGAAAAAATTCTAGGGGGGGGGAAGGTTGTGGGGAGGGGCTGGGGGTGTAAACTTGCCGACTGCGGGGGTGGTGGTACCCCGCCCCCCCCCCAGTTGGTTACATGTATGCTTGCAGACTGTGGGTGTGGCGAAAAAACTCTAACATCCCAACACCGAGCAACTCACGTTGTTCCCCTCAATGGTACGCAAGTCCTTGAGGACGCGTCGAGTCCGCGGACTAGCCATATCTCTACAAATATTGATCGAAACTTCGATTACAATGATCGACTGTAGAGGCTACCGTACTCCCGTAGACTGACGTGTATTGAAAAATTATTGAGCGAAGGTACGGTCCTTTTGGAGCTGTACGCGCAATTTCAAACTAAAGTATGCTCAAGACAGGGTTAATAAGCAGGTATTTCGGCGACGAAAAGCAATTTCCGCTTAATAGTCGCTCGAAGGTCTATTTCTCGGCGCACACACACAGTTGTGAAAGCGTGAAAATGTCTCTGCTTTCCAGATGCCGACACGCTTCAAAGAAAGCGCATTTCTACTGCCGTCTACTAACCCAACTGTTGAACTTCGACACCATTCTACCTTCAATTGTTGGAGTCATTATCGTGTTGTATGGCTACGGTGTGTATTTTGTCGTCACGCAGTCCTACTTTGAGTCTAGAAATGTGGTCTGGGTGACGCCTCTGTTCGTGGAGGACAAAACGGACCGAAATTTCACCAAAAACAAACTCGGCGCTCTGAACGCTTCTTTGCACGAAACAGTTCGATTGGGCCACACGAGGTGGACGACTGTGGCCTGGGTCATTGCCGAGGAGTACGTTCCGCAGTCGGCATTCGCCGCTTGCGAACCGTTCCAGGTAACGCCACTATTTCTCGTCCACAGTAAAAAAAAATCAATTCACCCGACACTTCTAAGGGCCGATCTTCCCTGGTTACGCTGACGAAACTGGTGCGTTTCGACACGTCAGCGAGTGAAACGAACCGAAGCGGTCGGCTTCACCGGCTGTGGCGGTCGGCACTGCTGACGCTCTTTGGGCGGATGAGCAAAGACCCGCGCCTTTTGCGGGTCGACGATTGGACGGTCGACTTGGTGCTTGCGACTACGATTACGACTTTGGGGGATACAGACCGCGAGAGCCTCATACAAGAGGCGTTTCGGGCGAACGCGACGACGATGACGCTCCAGCACTTTCTGTCGGCTCCCTATGGAGTAGCGAACGGATTCGAGTGATTGGTGTAGATTCAAGCGATTCTCTACATCACACTTTCGAGTTAATTAGTAATCAGTGTCAGTGAGTGTTGATGCCTCGACAAGTTTCGTTTCAGCCGCAAGTTCCACTGTTCCAGCATTTATGCAAGAACGAAACACGGCTCTGACACGTTCAGAAATCCGAGTCCTCACATTTCCGACTTTCACGTTGAATCAACAACTCTTATCACTGCTGATAATTCGTGTGTTCTATTCGCGGGGTGCGCAGTGGTGCGCGGCCGCCGCCGCAGCGAGGAGCGTGGCCGAGCCGCCGAAGGAGACCGCACCGGCTGACGACATCGACGACTGCTCGTCGTCGCTCGCATTCACTACGCCGTTGGCCAGCTCATCTCCAGTCTGGACGCGCTCTGTCGCCGTCGTGTTGAGCCCTATCGCTCCAGTCGTCGTGCCGACCGTCCTTCCGTCCTCATCACCGGCATCGGCGATCGGCGTCGTCGCCGCAGCAGCGAGCGCGCCGCTGCCAGTCCGTGTCGTCGTCGGAGTACTCGAAGTCGACGCTGTCGTGAGCGTGGAGGTAGGCGTCGAGCCGCTGCCGACGCTCATCGGCGTCGTCGCCCAGGGCACCAGACGGCTGTAGAGACTCGCCGCGTCCATGTTCGGGTCGTCGACGTCGTTGCAGGCGTTGTCCTCGCAGCAGCACACCGCCTTCGTGTCCGAGTCGTAGGTGGCGCAGGTGGCGTTCTCGGGCAGACAGCGCGATCCGTCCCTCTTCAGCTTCCGCACCTTGGCGTAGAGGTCCGGGCAGCCGGCAAACCAGGTGTGGGTCAGCTGAAGGCGCAGCCCGCAGTCGAGCGTCGTCTGTTCCAGGGAGGCGTCATAAATCGTCACGCAAAAGTCTGGGCACGGTTGTGGAAGGGGTCGCCGCGCGCGCTGCTTCTCCCCAACAACCAACGCTCTCTCACCCCAACGTGTGTAGTCCATATAACAATCCCAGTGCAGTACGTCCTTATGGTCCTTGACGAACTGCTTCCAATCGTGCAGGGCGCAGTGTCCAGCCTTGCACAAGTAGTGAATTTCGTAGCCGAATACTCCGCTTCTCCGGAACGTCGAGGTCAAGGTGCTGTGCGCAGGCAGACAGTCGACGCCGAGAAACCGTAGTCTCGGTTTGAACTCGCCCACTCCTACCGTTGCATATTTGTACAAGCATTTGGCGCAGTTGGACTGGTCTGGATGCGGTTCATTTGGGCCTTCATCGAAGCACGAGTAGGTCGAACGGTCGCTCCGTGTCCGTCGGACTCCGCCCGTCTCGTTGGCGGGCGGATTCGTGTCTAGACGGTGGACGGCGTTCGTCCAGGGGGCGGGGTCGTTGCAGTTGGCCGTTCGGCAGCACCAGCGCCATCCCTCGGCCTCGTTCTTCGAGTAGGCTTGCTGCTGCTTCTGATCCGGACAGTCGACGTCGTCTTGTCCCGTCGTCGTCGGCGTCGCGGCGCAGCCGAATTCCAGGAGGGCGACGGAAGTGTCGTTGGACGACGACACCTGCCGTCCGACGACGGTGCAGATGCCGTCGCAGGGGCGCGGCGTCGGCCACGGTTGCGACGGCTGATGGGACGAGGATTGGGTCGACGGCACAGCGACGAAGCCGACGTAGCAGCCGCAGAAAGCGACCGAAAGCAGGGACAGCGAAACCGGCAACCGCCTCAGCTCTCTCTGTAAAGGCGAACTTTTGCACATATTTCTCTAGTTTGAAAGGATATTTAATGCCAAGTAAAAAATATGTAATGTTTTAGTTGAAAGAATGAAATCAAATAGGCAGTCTCTGACTATGCCAACACCTTTGCGCGCGCGCGCGCGCGCACGCGCACACACACACACACACACACACACACACACACACACCCACACACACACACACACACACACACACACACACACACACACACACACACACACACACACACACACACACACACACACACACACACACACACACACACACACACACACACACACACACACACACACACACACACACACACACACACGCAAGCGCAACACTCCCGCTAGCGTTCTAAGCGTCCTTGACCTTGGCTCGTTGTAAATGGGCCGGCTTAACCAGCCTAGATTTCGCACTGCTCTGAGAAATGACACCATAATATCACCCTTCAAAATCCTTTATGTGGAACTCGATGTCAACCGTGTGAGAGAATGTCAGCAGTTCACGTCAGTCGTGGGTAGGTTGGGTAGCGTACAAGGTACAAGCCTAATGGTAGAGAATCGGCCTCTTGCCGAGCACGGTTCTGGGTTCGATTCTTGATGGAACCACTAGATCGCGGACATCCCTCTTAAATTAATAGATTTTTTTTTCTGCACAGATGGGGTTCTTCCGACTGTCTTTGGCTAATTATTATGCGGCTCTAGACGGGGAGGCGTCACGGAGATGGTCATCTGCATGCTACATTCACTGTGGTCCAAAAAAATGATAGACGCCACTTCGACAGTCTTGTTCTCGGGACCAGAGGGTCCGATTAAGCTCAAATTTTAACGTGACATAACTCGATACGTTCTGCGCCTACACGCCGACTTTTATCAAATTTCGTTGAGCGCCGCTCAAACGGCAGCATTTCTACTAGTACTAAAGCGATGTCGAAAATCGAGTCCGCTTTCCAAACGTCCAAGATTTGACTGGAGGCAGTATCGTAATTCCCAAAAATATCAGCAAAACGCATGTGGCACCTGCCTAACTGTAGTCCTAACTAAAATCGACTGTTTTAAAATTAAAACGATTCTTCAGTTTTTTTTGGGTTTGGCGTTTTTTTGGGTGTTCGAATTCTAAAACCGGCATTTTTAAATGGGATGTTCACGTTTTGCAGCAATTTTCGCGCCACGTTACAAAATGTAATTGAATTTATTGAAATAATGCACAGCAAGTTGACGCGTGTTGCGACAAAATTTGAGCCCTATCGGACGCGCACGTCACGAGAAACACTCGATTTTTGGCATGGCGTTAGTAGAAATGCTACCGTTTGAGCGGCGCTCAACGGAATTTGATAAAATTCGGCGTGCAGGCGCAGAACGTATTGAGGTATCTCATGTTAAAATTTGTGTTCAATCGGATTATCTGGTCCCGAGAACGAGACAGGCAAAGTGGCGTCTATCACTTTTTTGGGCCACAGTGTATGTATGTATGTATATGGGCCATTGACGGCCTCCTGGCGTTGCCCCTAATCCGCCACCAACAACAGGCGTGGGTGGCTGTCAAAGCCGTGAAGATAAGTGAGTAACCATAGTGCAGTGCTGTTGTCGTGCCGCGTTGCTGTGTTCTCCGCGAGAACTCGTCAAGCGAATACATCAGCCTTCTTTGAACGTGCGCATTTTCACAGAAGTCGCACAAAGAACCTCGTGCCTCTCAGGTATCTCCGTCACTCTCTTTCTTTCTCCCTCCCTCTGCGCACGGAAGCTGTCTAGCCGGCAGTTTAGCAGCAGAACCACTCGAGAATGTCCAGCATGGAGCAGCCTTCCTCGCAGCAGACCTGGTAGCTGCCCACCACCAAGTCGCGCTTCGCCACGCGCGACTGGCGGGCCTCGTTTGCGCCTCCTATGGAAGGGAACGAACGCGTGAAACGCGTTCAATGCGGGCCCGGAAACGCGCAAGTCATGAATGTAAACAGTAAATCTTCCAGTAATAGAATCAATCACGTCGTCGTCTCTCGGTGTTTGTTTGTGCGCGTGCGTGCGTGCGTGCGCGCGTGCGATGTGTCGTTCTTTCCTCTTACCGCTAGCAGCTGTGAACCAGTGTCGATTTCCGCTCTCGATAAAGTCTCCATTGGCGGCTCTGACTCGAATACGCAAGTTGTATTCACTTCCTGGGTTCAAATTCCGAAGAGTCACACGCGTCGTCCTCTGGCCACCGGCCGCGTAAATGTGCTCATAGAGGCGGCTGTACTGCGGAGTATGACCGGTCGAGTTTTTGCTTTCCGTGAGGTAAACGTCGTAGCCTCAAATTGTCTCGTGTTGCCGTATGTACCTGACGCCCGGGGTCTTGCCTCTGGTGCAAATTGAACCGATCCCAGTTTCCCGCACCCCCAAGAATATGTATTTTGAGTTTAGATAGAATGGGATGTTTCCACTATTCTTGGCCAATGAGCGGTCATGTATGTACCTTTATGAGCGCGCGCTGGAGCTTCCAACCGCAAAGTACCACACTCACGGGTATTGGCACTGCGTTTTTAGCACGCTATTTATTGGATGCGAAGCTTTTCATTCGACTCCCCTCCCCACCCCTCTACGAAAACAACAACAACAAAACACCCCACACCACCCTTCGCCACCCCAAAGACACGGACAGTGCCCCATATGCCCTACGGTACGGTTCACATTGTATTCAACATTAAGAATTGCGTGCCGTTAACAGACCAGTGACTTCAGAAATCGCATATGCAGACTTGAGAGTCCACGAGACATCGATGTCTCTGCTGTTTGCGTGGTCTCGCGGGCTGACGTTTTCCAAGTACTCCACTGAAAAGGCTGATTGTTTCCAAAAGCTTGCTAACATTTTGTTGTCTCTATCGCGCTTCACGCCGAGGTAAAGGAACGGTTACAGGGACAGTTTTTTGCTGCGCTTTTTAACAGTACAGTACAGTACAGTACAGTACAGTACAGTACAGTACAGTACAGTACAGTACAGTACAGTACAGTACAGTACAGTACAGTACAGTACAGTACAGTACAGTACAGTACAGTACAGTACAGTACAGTACAGTACAGTACAGTACAGTACAGTACAGTACAGTACAGTACAGTACAGTACAGTACAGTACAGTACAGTACAGTGCAGTACAGTACAGTACAGTAGGGATGAGCATGGGCTGGGCCGGCCCGGCCCGGCCCGGCCCAGCCCGGCCCATGGGCCGGGCTGGGCCGGAATCCCAGGCCCATCCTGTGGGCCGGGCCGGGCCGGGCCTGCGTTTTGGGGGTGTGGGCCGGGCCGGGCCGGGCCGGACGTTCCTGGCTGAAACATAGGAATCTACATTGTATGTTATGCATATTGTAAGTAACGGCGACTATTCAGCAGAAAGGAGGCATTAAGGACGCGAGTGCGCCTAAAAGTTCGTCGTGACGGCGTCGTCTCACTGTTAATCTAGCGCGTTGGTCGCGACGTTGCCGTCGTCGTCGCCGTTGCCGTTTTCGTTGTCGTCACGGCCCTTAGACCGTGAGGCACAGACGAGCAGACAACAGACGTGAAGCGACGACGACGACGTAGTACTAAAACTAAAAGGCATGAGCATCTGGCGCTAGCCCAGCCTCACGTCCATCGCGAGCAAGGCGCTCGTGACGACTGCCAGCTCGGCGCCCTCCAGGCGCCGCCTCTACATCACTGGCTTGGCGACGATAGATAATACATCAGACATGGGCAGCGCCTTTTTTTTCTCAACAAACCCTTTGTGAGCGGCCAACTTCAATTGACAAACACGGTCAATCTTGAGGCCAAAAAATGGTTGGAAGCTGTAAAGCCAGAAGCGCCATTCTCTGTGTATGTGTAGTGAAAAAACGCGAACTGGCGTACGTACATGTACAACTTATTTTAGTGCACCACTGTACTTATTTCTTGGGATGGGCCGGGCCGGGCCGGGCCTGGAATTTGAGCAGTTGGATGGGCCGGGCCGGGCCTGGGCCTGGTTTTTGACGCGTGGGCTGGGCCGGGATGGGCCGGACTATCTGGTGGGCCGGGCTGGGCCGAGATCTTCAGGCCCATGCTCATCCCTACAGTACAGTACAGTACAGTACAGTACAGTACAGGAGCTGTTGATGTTGCTAGAGGAAGTCCTCGATAGTCCTTGTAGCATACCCATCTCCATGACGCCTTCCCGTCTAGAGCCTCATAATTAGCCAAAGACGTTAGAAAAAACGCCGTCTGTCATCGTATTGTGTGGCCGTGGCGGATCCAGAAACTTTTTCGGAGGGGAGGGGTTTAGCAGAAGGGGGGACCATGTTAAAATTGACAGATGCTGGGCCATTTCGGTGATATTTTGGGCACCCAATCGGTCCATTATTGACAAGGCAGACCGATTCTCTACCACTACGCCATCCGCTTCCCACCCACGGTACAGGAGCACCACCGAATAGAGAGGTACAATTCAATGAGGGCTAAACGCACATATAGTCGCGACGTATGCTCTAGTCACTTGACGGCCGCAAGGGCGATAGCCTCCGCAAATAATTCGCACTACACCCAAAAATTTGTGGCTGCATAAGATTCTCTTCTTGCAGGCTTCAGTACAGCCAGTGCTGAAAGCCAACACTCAATTGCTGAGCGAACTCTGCCGAAAAAAAACGCGTATGATAAGCCCCACCACCTTGCCATAAGCGCCCCAGGTCATCCGAAGTTGAAAACCCCACCGTCCCCCCCCCCCCCCCCTTGATACCAGCCGGGGTGTACGGAACACTCCAGATTATACAGGGTGTCCCACTATTTCTGGCCATTTTCAATCGACGTTTTCTCGCGCGTCCGTGCAGATATTTTTGGGGGACTTCTTTTGTTGCAAAGCCAATACTTGATTATTTGTTATGTCAAAACGACAGAAAAATCCATTGGATGAACGGTTAGATATGGGTGCATTGTGTTTTCCACACATATGAACAGGTTGGATCCAATGGTGGAGATAGTGAAACGCGTCTTTTTCGTCAAAGGGCGCGTTAGTCTGTGTTACACGGATTACAGTATACGTGGGAGTGCGCGACATCAGTGACAGAGATCAGAGATTGGCTGGACGATTGCTTGAAGAACAGTGGCCTGTGACTGTGAGGCGCTGCCACGCTATACGGTCCCTTCAGGCGCGGAACCTGACCGCCCCTTGCGATTTCCTTCTTTGGGGCTATGGCTATCTCAAATCGGCCATATACAAGGACAAACCGACAAGTTTAGAAAAGCCGAAAAACAAAAATTTATCGGACATGTGTGGAGATTCCAGTTGAAACGATTGATCGTAGTTGAGTTGAGTTCAAAAATCGACGCAGTTGCATTGTAAATGACGAAGCCCATATCTAACCGTTTGTCCAATGGATTTTCTATAGTTTTGACATTAGGAACAATCAAGCATTGGCTCTATAGCAAAAAAGTCCCACCCAAAGATCTGCACGGACGCGCGAGAAAACGGCGGTTAAAAATGGCCAGAAATAGTGGGACACCCTGTACTTTACTTCTTTTAGCTGGTAGGCAGGTGAAAGCAGCTGACATCTCATGTAATCTCATCTCAAGACCATAGTACTTGGGGGCGCTCTCAGTTTATATGTGTCCAGTTCGGGCGACGCTTCAATCTCATCGTCCACGTCCGAGTACTCGGGAATGGGCGCGAACGCGTACACACCAGTGGAAACGCAACTTCTGCGCTCGACCTCTGGGGAACTATTGGAGGATTTACGGTGAACAAAACAGTTGATTCTCTTCCACAACTGTATGTTGTATGTATGTATGTAATGTATGTACGAACACTATTGTTGTACTCCTAGTATTATTTGCGGAATATGACGCACTCTGCTGCTGAATCGTCCATCAGCACAGGCGCGAGAGTGCTTGCAAGGAACCAACCGCAGAACAAAGTCCTAAATCAGGAGACCGTCGCGTTTGAACGTGCCGCAGGATACAGTGTTAGCTCAGTAAACGGAGATACAAAGCAGCTACACATAGGTACATACATATGGCACTGTACCTCGCTTGCATCTTAGACAACTTCCACGAGCAGAACACGATTTGCACTTGCTTCTTTTAACAAGTTCAGTCTGCACAGTGGCTACAGTCTCTAAAAGCCTGTTACAGATTCCCACTTTAATGTACCTATGTTGTTCTGTAAGTGGTTTGTGGACGCAAAGCAGAGTTGCACCTGAATGCATTATTGAGACGATCCTAGGTAGCTGATGGCTTCTCAGACAGCTTAATGTGGCTCTTAAGGTCGAATTTGATTGGACGAAGAGCATAATGTAAATTTCAACTTTGCGTTTGAAAGCGTTTGAAGAGTGAAGTAGAATAAAGTAGACAAACAGAACAGATTTCCATGGTCCGACAAACGTCCCTCAAACAAACCGACATGCCGATTTCTTCCTGCAATAATTACAGTAATTTTATCGTTTGAATCTGCGACACTTGCTCGGTTGAACCACCTGCATTGAGAGGGCTGACAAAGATCAGCTAAACATGATTAGAAACTTTCTAAAAACCATTCAAATCCTGCAACTCCGACATTCCAAAAAGCTGTGCATGCCAGAGCCTCTGCGTTGGTATACAGTCGTACACGAGCGAGGTTAATTGCATGTCTGTGAAAACAGCCGCCAAATGCGCACCTAGACATTTGCAACGGGCTCCACCACGTATACCTAGGTACGTCGAATGGTCTTGCGTGCGTGCGTTCGTGCGTGTGTGTTGTGTTGGGTATCGTGTGGGTAAATATTGTGTACTTGATCGACAATCCTGACTAGGTACTCCACTGGACTCGTAGTTTTGATGCGCAATTCTGGGGCAGATGCAGTTCGAATTGTACTCTTCAGTTATAGTCAGTCGCAATTCAAGAACCGATTCAAAATCAGTTCACACGGGCAGTTGGACACTGCGCGTTTGTCAGGACCTGTCGATAGTTCTCGTCTGTTTCCTCAGTTGACTGCCGACTCCGCCCAACTGGGACCGCTTCCTTCTCGCGTGAGGCGGCGTCGGCGTCGCCGCCGTGTACCTCTCCGTCAACATCTCCAATACGAGACCCAGCCTCTGATCTATCGCTGACACGCGCTCCTCCGCGATCCGCAGCCGCTCGCACACCGACTGCTCGTTGGGCGCCGCCGAGGACAGCAGGCTGCGTTTCGGCTTGCCCACGAGGCTCTCCAGCTTTTCCTCCAACTAAAGTTGGTACAATAGCAGAAGCTAATGAAAGCGTAAAAATTCTGCAGCCCGACCGCACCACATAAAAATCATCACATAAAAACAAGTGTACACAACGAGAGCTCATCTAACATTGGATCCAATCGGATGCTGGGTGCGATGACACCATGTGGGCGAAAATTAAAATTTCGACGAAAACAGTTTATATAACGGACGAAGTAGTCGCTACATGCAGCTACAGCTACAGTAACTACCTCATAACTACATTTCGTACGCCAAACGGAAGGCATCCGTTCAAGACAAATTTAGGTATGTATTCAGATGAGAAACTGTCACGTAATTCTTTTCGAAAGCATTATTTTCTGTGCGATAAATATACATAAGACCGACGGATGCAACAAATACCCACCCTTTGCATGTGACGCGTCTGTTGCACTTCTTTCTCCGAAATCTCCTCGCAAATGCCCATCATGTCGTAAGGCTTGTTGCTTCGCCGAAAATTGGTTCTGGCGGCCAGGTATCGCATCTTCCAGATGAATATCGTAGCCTGTCTGAACCGGCCAACATTGGCGGTTTCCACTGAACAATGATAGAATTTTTTCTACTATTCCACATTTCTACCTTAGAACTTTGAATGCTTTGCGTACCGTAGTCGTCGACTTCGAGCGACTTCTGAAAGGCGCTTTTCGCTCCGTTTGGAGGCTTCGCGTCGCTTTTGATGGGAATGGCATCGTACTCCGTCTGAAGCACGTGCCTGAGTGCGTGCAACAAGACAACAGTACGTGCGTGCGTGCGTGCGTGCGTGGGTACGTGTGAGCGTCTCTACCACTACATAGCACTACGACACTACGTGCGTGCGCAGCACTACGTGCGTTCGTTTGTGCGTGCGTGCGCGAAACAGTGCAACAAGACAGCAGTGCGTTCGTGCGTGCGTGCGTGCGTGCGTGCGTGCGTGCGTGCGTGCGTGCGAGCGCATTCCTCTTGTACTGTAGATACCGTAGTGCCCCATTTGACCACACCTCGCACGATCCACCCCTCTGTCTTTGTAAAATCGGCTTCGCCACCTTGCGGTGTGACGTCAGCGCTTCGACGCTGCCGCTAACGAACGCCTTTTTCTCATCCTCAGCTTCCGTATCGCTCCAGACCACCTCCTTTCCTCGGATTCTTCCACAAGGCTCTTCCAATGTCAGCCTCTCCTCGAACGGCTCGCTCTTTCTCCGTCTACCAATATAGCCAGAGTGTATGGTAGCGTGTTTTCGCAATTGACCTCTGAGTTCCAGGATGCTCATTCTCGAATCTGGCAAGTTGAGGGATTGGTGAAGGAGATTCGGCGGATGGGCGTTAACAGATGCGTTTGCCTGCCGCTCTCGCTCCATTGACAATTCGTAACGGCGAAGGCGGCGACAGAAAGACCCTCTAGACAGCGTACACAAAAATGTTTCTTTTTAAGTTTATTGGACAAATCCTGCTGTTGATTGTGTTAAGCTGCACTGCTGTCCATGAGTTTGCACAGGACTAAATAAAATACGCACACTCAGCTACAGGAATACATGGTTGGACAGTTATATTTGCATAGCAGCGCTACCGTAGTTTAGCATTTTGCACAGGAACAAAATTATTCCAACCTGTAGTAGTGAATGTGGTCAAATCTGCTCGACAGAAATTTATATCTGAGCTTTGCCTGGAGAAACTTGGCGGCCGCAATCCGCTTCAGTTGAACGTGTTTCTCCTTCTTTCGATTCTCAACCATCAAGGAAAGCCCAACGCCTATAGTTTTGTGCAACGATTTTGTTTTAGCACTTAGTAGGTTCATTTTGCAATCATTCTTATCGTTCTGTTTGTCTGCTGCTAACTTTTGTGCGCTGTAAAACAAAAAATCCATTGGTGTACTGATTAACTGGATAACTCTTGTGTATTGTATTGCGATCTCCGCGGGTTTTGTGGTCACCTATGATTGAAGAGCCCATTGTAAACGTCGCGACGCAAACGACGCCGAAAATACAAGTGATCAGCTTTGACATGGTTTCTTTCGGATAAATGTCGCCAAAACTAAAACGCAAAGATGGGCAAGTTAGCAGGAGAGGAATTATATACCTAATGTACTTAATTACCTCTTGTATGTACCTATATGTTGATGTTGGCAATTAGTTTTATAGCGCACCCAATTGTCGTCAGAGTAACGATTGCCCAGTACACCGCGTTGCCGAAAGTCTCAAAAGTTGGTGATCCTGAACGGAGTAAAGCTCTACGCGTGTGTCGCTAAAGCTCGTTGCCCTCTATCCCCTTGCCTTCTCCGAGAGGGACATGCAAAACCTCTAACATTTGCGGCAAATCTTTTACACCCCTCGCGACTTCTTGCCTGTTTATACCCATTTTGACCAAAAAGTGCCAGTACAAGCAAAAAAAAGGTCAGCTACCCCCTCACTTTTTGCCCGGGATCCTCCCCTCAGAATTCGGCTATTTAGCCCCCCCCCCCCCCGCTATGCCAGACCCGGCTACAGGTAGGTATGCTTTTGCCCCCCCCCCCTGGTGACCAATGTACCTGAAACGTTGGCGGGCGTGGTGTTGGCGGGCGCACTCATAAAGTCGTGCTCGGGCGACCGCTCCGAATAGTGGACGAGCACTGCGAGGCTGAGCGCGGCCAGCATGGCCATGTAGTAGGTGGTCAGCAGCTCCTTGCGGTGCAGCTTCACGATGTTCCACAGGAGGCGCCAGGTCGTCAGCTTCCGGTCGATGTGCAGGAACCTGATCCGACATTTGGTTGCAGATTTTGCTAGGTTTTGAAGCACACGCACGCGCGCACGCACGCACGCACCGGTACGCACGCACGCACGCACGCACGCACGCACGCACGCACGCACGCACGCACGCACGCACGCACGCACGCACGCACGCACGCACGCACGCACGCACGCACGCACGCACGCACGCACGCACGCACGCACGCACGCACGCACGCACGCACGCACGCACGCACGCACGCACGCACGCACGCACGCACGCACACTCAGACGCACGCACGCACGCCGCCGCCCCCCCCCATTTGCACGAAGCGCATGCTTCTTAGGCCGGTGATGTCAGTGCCCAAGAGCTTTGCTTCCGCGACACTTTGGTCGAGGCGGACGCTTCCATGGGTGTACCAGAAGACGCCCAGATGTGTGAGGAATGCAGCAGTGGCCGCCAAGATGAGAATATCGATTATGGAAAGAAACCTCGCCAGATAGCGCATGCGCCCTGCAAAGACTTGACTGAAGTGCTGGCTCATGCATAGAGCGCACCACAGTAACACAATGGTTTCATTGGTCGCCCAGGCGACCTATGTACAATGTACACTATACTCAAAGGTCAATGAATGTACATATGTATGCACGTAGAGCTGGTGCCCAAACCCCATGGAAGCTCAGTTCATTCTTTTACGCAGTTTTGGACTTCGTTATTGTTAGACTTCTAGACAAACTATACATCAGCCGCCATTAAAGTTCACGTGTGCGACCCGTGCTTTCTGACGTGGCTCAGCGTGCGCAAACAAGGTGTACGTTTGCTGGTCACGCACAGACAACCAAACCAAACCTGTGAGCAAACATTAGAACACAGAACACACACCCACCACCATACCCGTGACACCCTGGTACTTGGTGATCACTCCCACCGCCCATAGTCTGAGAAAGAATTCCGCAAAGAAATACACGGCCAGCGACAGTTCCATTCCGAACGCGACGTAGTGCCAGAAGCCGATCTCTGAGGTTCGCTTTTGACTCGTGAGATAGGTGCTCAGCACCAGTGAGAGAAGCACGTAGAGAAACACACCTGCATGAACGCCGGTGCGTGCGTGCGTGCGTGCGTGCATGCGCGCAGGTGCGTGCGTGCTTAGCATGTGTGCGTGCGTGCGTGCATGCGCGCCAGTGCGTGCGTGCGTGCTTGGCATGCGTGCGCGCGTGCGTGCACGCCTGTGCGTTCGTGCGTGCTTAGAGTGCGTTGCGTGCGTGCTTGGCATACTTTTGTGCGTGCGTGCGTTGCTGCGCGCTCGCCTGCCCGTTTGCAAACCGGTTCTGTAGACGACGTGGCCCGCATTGTGTCCCGACGGTTTCTCCAGCAAGTTGTAGCAGACGAATCGGATTCTGGCGGGCAGAGGTCGTTTCTGCCGCCTCTTCTTGCTCAAGAACATGGTGGACGTCCTCCTCCTGCCGTTCCACATTTTGCCGCTGCCGAGCAAAAACTGTCGACTTTACGGGGCTGCGTGGTCCTCTTGCCGTTCGTTCGCGTGCACGCATGTCGACGTCGCAGCTGCGCAGCCGCATGTTAGTGGGCGGAAGAGATAAGCGCCGCTCGCGCGCGGACCAACAAAGGTGACAGAGAACCGAATTCGAGCTTACGACAGGGGCGACCTCACTTACCTACTTGTTAGTATGAAAGCAAACAATGCTCGCAACCGGTGACTTGCGGGACGGTGTGGTTCGGAAACAAAAAAAAACCGGTGTATACCGGTATACGGTGTGGCAAATACGGAATGTCCGGACAATCGTGTGGTATCTACAGTTACCCAGCAATAAAACCGTACGATTTACGAAATATATACGGTAGTCACTTACTGGTGTTGCGCTAATTACGGAGGCATGCGTACTTGCGTGGAAATGCGTATTTGTGTAGCAGATCGCATTGGAAAGGAAAGATTGTGTTGAAGCGTCGGCCAGCTGCCCTATCTCAACGCCATTCAAATTCTTGCGCGTATCGTAATCGCCGAGCAAAACACGCACGCCTAATAATAAAAAAAGTGTAGTTCCGTTTAGCGAACAAAGGAACTTATTGGTGAAAATGCGGAATTCCACGTCGATTCTTAGGAAAGTGGGGGGTCTGAGACGGTTGTTGCTGCTGGTGGGTTTGGGTTTGGTCGGTCTCTACTGCTTACAGTCTGTTTTGTTGAGTTCAAAGTCGATTTTGGATGAGAAACACACGCACAAACACCGACATCAAAATCCGAATGAAAATAAGGATAAGGAACTGTTGGCAGTCGACGGAAAGAGGCCATTGCAGAGTGAGACTGCAACCGGCGAGGGTTGGTTATGTTTGCAATGGGCAGTATTTGAGTTTTGTAATTTAAAAGTTTTTAATTCCAAAATTTCAGCAAAGAAAACCCAACCTCAAATCGTCGAGACGCCAAAATCCGCAGTCCAACAAACGCAGACCCAAGTCGAGGCCGTCGCTAAAGTTGCTGGTAGAACCGATTTTTATGCGCACTTTTAATTTATTTAAATTATTAGAGTATAATATTTAATAGGTTGCGGCGTCAAGGCGCAAAAAGCGTGTGCGAATGGCGAGATTTTGTTTTCCGTCTACGCTGCCGTGGGGGAGGCGCAGAAGCCGACAGTCTGCCTCAATAGTCTCCTGTCAGTTGCGTGCGTGCGTGCGTGCGTGCCACCGAAAAATTAAAATTTTAATAATAAAAATCGAAATCCCCAGAATTCTGGACTCGAGCAAGACCGTGAAGGGTCTGAATGTCGTCATCTTGGACGAGAGCACCAAAAGCGTTCAGGACGTCAAGTATTTCGAGCTCCACACCAGCGGTGCGTTAGTGCGTGCGTGCGTCTGTCTGTGTGTCGGTTTGTTTCACCCCCCCCCCCCCCCCTAGCTAGGAAGCTACTACACTACCCCCGTTTTTTGCACGGGTCTGATTTTGCTGTGTTCTAATTATTTATGGTGTAGTTATTATTCGTTTTTTTCAGACAGGGAATTCGTGGGTTTCATGACGCACATTCCGGGACAGCGGTTCTTGATCATCGCTTCGCATGGTGACGTCCTCTCAAAGTGCGATTTAATTTTTATTTTTTTTTGTATCAATTAGTTTTCGATGAAATGTGCGGGATTTATGAAAGTGTATTACTGTGTGCCTTACGCATCACAGCAGTGCTGCTGTTTCTGTTTGTTTTGCTTTTTGCTTAATTGTTGATTCAAGTCAGTTGAAAAGAGTGTGTTCTGGTGTTTGTTACTTTAGATCGGTCTTTTTGGCTCATGTGGTCACTGGCGTAGTTCTAATCGATTGTGTGATTTTGTTGATTTCATTAATGGTATCTGGGCAATTTCGCCATTTGGTAATTTCTCAGTGAATTCTAGACTTTCCGCGGATTCCATGGAAATTCTGACCAAATTCGGCAGTGCCAAAGCGAAGCAGCTCAAAGCTGCCGAATCCATCGCATTTGTAGGACAAAAGGGCTTGAAAGCGGGTGGCGCCTTTGAAGAGGTATGTACGTCTGTGCGTGCGTGTTCGTCTGTTTGTGGCTACTATGTTTATGTTTTATTGGTTTTTGCGTTTTTTCTTTTTTTATTTGGTATTCTGATTTTGTGTTGGGCACTTGCACTTACGCCGTTGCACTTCCATAATTTGTCACATACTATTTTTTACTGTTGTGAGTATTGTCAATTTTTGATCAATTTCTTTTGTTTTTTAATTTTACACTTTGAGATCGGCGGCTTATCGGAAAAGGACGCGGAAGGGGCCGCGGTGGTCGAGGGCTGCCTCAAGTTTCCCATGGGAGAAATTGACGAAAATGTCTCTCTTCTGAAAGAGCGAATTAATCCAGCGCCCGTCATCAGTCACTCCATCAGACGAGACAACGTTCGTAAGCGTTGCCTCGGAAATAATTAATCATCGCAGCAAATATGCTCCGAAATATGTGTGTTTTTGCAAGTAAAAATATCACTTTCGTAAGACAAAACCAACTGAACGTTTCAAGTAGACGTTATAAGCTTGAGACTTCGTACGTGGAACAGTGAGCGCGCCAGCTTATCCCCTCGCGGAATTTCCAAATTTAGGTGATTTTCGGAGAGGAATTGGCCCACTGCGGGATGCGAACGCCCTGTAAGCGCGACGAGTTCGCGTTGAGTGTTTATTCGGGAAAGAACAAGGACGACCAACCCAAGATGTGCATCAACGGACGATTGTGAGGGCCGCGCACGCACGCACCGGCACGCACGGGCATGCACGCACCGGCACGCACGCACCCCGACACGCACGCACGCACCGGCACGCACGCACCGGCACGCACGCACGTACTATCGTGCTTTAGCTTGATCGGTCGTAACCTGAACAACGCGGGTCGGGGTCTGAACGTCGTCGTCTTGAACGCCACCCAGCGGGACGTTCTCCGCGTCGGCCACTTTGACACCTACGCAGAAGGTGTTCGTGCGTACGTGCGTGCCAGTGTGTGCGTGCGTGCCAGTGCGTGCGCGCCAGTGCGTGCGTGCGTGTCAGTGCCTGTGTGCGCGCCAGTGCGTGCGTGCGTGCCAGTGCGTGCGCGCCAGTGCGTGCGTGCGTGCGCGCCAGTGCGTTTGTGCGCTGTGTGCGTGCCAGTGCGTGCGTGCGTGTCAGTGCGTGCGTGCGCCCGTACGCGTGTTTGTCCCGCGGCTTCAGACAGCAGCACGCTCGAGATCTTCCTGGAGCAGATGGCGCCTGGCGAGGTTGTCTGCGTCGTCAGCTTCGACGAGGCGTCGTCCAGGTTGTGAAATATTTAATTTGTATTTTTGTGAATAAATTATTGTACTGTGTACTGTAGTTGGGATTGTGTTTATTTGTTTTCTGTGGAATCCATCCATTCGGCCGAGTCCGCGACATCATGGAACCGAATCGAATTTATTATTTTTTTATTAATAAAATCAATTTTGTTTAGACTCTCCCAAATGGCGAAACAAATGTTCTACGAGCTGGGCAGTGGGCTGGTGCAGAATCTCAAATTTCGTGCCAGCTGGTACTTTATCGGGCAAAAAGGTGAGTTTTACACATTTTCTGCGCACTTATAATCGCTTTTCGCTGATGTCTAATTCTTCCTGTACTTTTTTGTACCAGAACTTTTTTGGTGATAATTAATCGTAAATTTACTTTTTTTTTAAGGAATTGCTGGATTCTCGCCGTTTGAAGAGCTCAATTTTGCCACGGGCAACGAGTGGGCCAAAGCGGTGGACGAAAAGCTCTGCGTCCCGTCGATTTGTGGGTTTTAATTAAATAAAAATAAATATTTAAAATGGGCGTTTATCGAACATTTTACATTTGAATGCGCGTGATTCGCGTAAAACCAGACAAGGATGTGCAACTGAACCACCCAACTCAGAAGTCAGACAAAACTCAGAAATCAGTCTGTAGTACTACATGCCGTGATTCTTTTGTAATTTAAAAAAGAAATATATGTAAGAAATAGTTGATTAAAATTGGGCTTTAGTGGACGGCTTAAAGACGCGGCCCGACCCTGTTGTCTACAAACGCAACGACGCCAAGCGGCACTTTTGCACAAAATACGATGGATACGAAGAGTTTTGCGATGGTGGGAATTTAAATTTGAAAAAAATATGTACATTTGTATTAGATGAAATTGGCCTTTGTAAATAAATCGAAATATGGTAATCAGTTTTTGCTTTTCTAAAAATGGTTGTGTTTTCTCGTCTTTTCGGACGATATGATTGTCAATATCCCCCTTTTCGTTACTCAAAAATGTATACGGTACTTCTTATTCATTGTTTTTTTTTCAGAGAAGAACGTC
Organism: Paralinhomoeus sp. GSCO2_6; assembly: GCA_030248085.1. NCBI lineage: Eukaryota > Metazoa > Nematoda > Chromadorea > Monhysterida > Linhomoeidae > Paralinhomoeus > Paralinhomoeus sp. GSCO2_6. The sequence goes on from JASAMY010003685.1 coordinate 22,845, forward strand.
GACTTGCCATTGACGCCCGCTCCGCTCGCAAACGGTTCCCGTAGCGGCGAGGCGATTTTCCGAGTGCCCATTTTGGTGGTGGCTGGCTTGTCGCACAATTCGTTGAGGCTCTCTCTTGAGACGATACTGGGCCAAGAGGGGCTGGCGGTGGATCGAGTACTGGTGGGTTGTTACCGTATCCCACCACTAACCGACACACGCAAGCACGCACGCACGCACACGCGCACGCACACACACGCACGCACGCACGCACGCACGCACACCCACGCACGCATGCACACGCACGCAGGCACGCACGCGCACACGCACGCACACGCACACACACACACACACACACACACACACACACACACACACACACACACACACACACACACACACACACACACACACACACACCGACACACAGGTGACGTACGACGAGAACTATTCGGAGGGAGGCGCCCTGGCCGGACTGTTCGGCTTCAAGTCGCTCGCCATCAACGCCAGCGCCTCCTACATGAGTGCGTGCGTGTGTGCTAGATGTAGTTGTCGTTGTTGGATTAGGGCAGTGGCGGCGCTACGTAGGGGCAGGGAGGGGCGGACTGCCCCCCGTAACTTCTCGACTGCCCCCTGCAACTTTTTGCACTCCATCACGTACGAGAGCTTGTGTTGTGTGTGTATGTGCATAACAAATTTCAATGGTAGGGGCAGAGTCGTAAAAGCAGAAGGAGAGCGCAACCCACTCAATAGCGTAGTTTAACCATTCTGGCGGCGAGTCGCACGCACGCACGCACTTACATCGCAAGCACTGCCCTCCCCACAAAAGCACAGATATGCAAAGCTTGACGGCTGTTGGGAATTTGCTGAGATTTTTTGCAACAAGGTACCTGCCTAACCCTGTTGAAATTCAGCCTTAAACGGCGAAGACGAAGGGCGAAGGGACGTGTGTAAGTTCTACTCAATTTCAACGCCAAAAATGAAGAAAACGACGTTCAACAGCCAAATTTTCGCCTGCGGCGCAAGATGTAGAGGACAAAATTTTGGAACAGCGCTGATTCTTAACAAAAAATGGGCATTTCCAGTGCACGTTTTGACGCGTCTGCCACAATTGAGCAGTGTCCTAAAAATCTGGGAATCATGGGAAAGGTGGGATCTACTCTGTGAGGTTCCCAAGGACTAGGGTAAAAAATTTGCCCTAGAAAAAAAATTTAAAAAAACCTAGTAGGGACGCAGCAGAGTAAAAACTTTGCCTGCGGAGCTGGGTTTTCTGAGAAGGCCAGGTACATAGGAGGTGTACGTATTTTGGGTCTTCATGTATCGACTGTGTATTTCCTCTTCTTTTCAAAAGGTTGCACCTACTGAGTGTGTGTGCCACGCTGTTTAAGCTGGCATTAGACCTGGTGGACGGTTGCAAATAATAATCACCAGTATCTTGCACTCTTCGAAAATTTTCCTGGACCCACCCTGGTTATGCTGGCTCCAACTCCACCAGCTCCAACTTTTCAAACTGCCCCCTGTAACTTTTGGACTGTCCCCCCTAACTTTGAATCCTGGCGCCGCCACTGGATTAGGGGCAACGCTAGGAGGCCGTCAATGGCCCATGGCATATGGCACACCCATCTCCATGACGCCTTCTGCACTATCAGCCAATGACAACATTCGGAAGGACGCCATCTGTAATCTAGGGCAGCGACGGCACGAGAAAATCGGTGGAGAGGAGGGAAGTCCTCGATCTAGTGGATCCATCAAGGATCGAACCCAGAACCGTGTGGGCAAGGGGCTGATTCTCTACCACTGGGCCATACGCTGTCCATGCTAAAGTTTCCCAGAAATCGATACTGCGTTCCAGATCAGTACACTCAATCGCTGGAGCAGGTCTGGATCGCCTTTCCGGACGCGGTTAGTTTACGGTTCGGTTCTGGCGATATGACTGACAAACTGAAATATTAGTCTACCTTTTGTACTCCTATCGAAGCATTTTGCACATTGTCACGCACGGTTCGCGAACGTTTTGTGTGACATGACTGATATTGTTCGCCTACTCGTTGTACCTATTGGTGTGCAATGAACGACCTATGATCGGATAAAACAAATTGTGTTTTTCAGCAAGAGGTCATTGTGATCGAAGAAGAATTGCTGCTGGCGGTGGATTTTCTGCATTTTCTCTCGCAAATGCTGCCCATCCTCAGGGCGGACGACAGCCTTCTGGGTGTCTCCACCTGGAATGACAACGGTAAAATGCGGGAAAAATCGAAAAAAAAATATCCTTTGGCGGGATTCGAACCCTCGCTCTCGTGTGTGCTAGACCCTTTTTTTCGGATCGTGGAGTTATCCACCCAATTCACTTTTGTCTGGCCTGCGTGCGTCGGGTGCATAGGCTCTTCTGAGGCTCTTCAGGCTTTGTTCCGGCCGCCTCACGACCCGACCTCGCCTACCGTATCGACGCGGCCGACAGCGCCTTTCCCAGCGCCGGCTTCCTCCTGAAAAAGTTGCAGTTCGCGCAGCTGCAGCGAGTCGGCTGGGAGCAGTGCTGCGCCCGGCTGCCCTGGGAGGGCTGGGCGCTCGCTGGAGAGGAAGGCGGCCTCGAGGACGCGGCGAAGAAGAGGCGCAGCGTCGGCGTCGGCGCCGCTCTCATCGTGCCCGACACGCCACGACTGCTGAGAAGGCACTGGGACGGCCTGGGGGTGCTGGCGCCCGCACTCGAGGACCTCTTCCACAGGGAGAGGGCGTTCGCGAGGTGCCTGCTTGCCTGCCTGCCTGCCTGCCAGCCTGCCTGCCTGCCGCCTGCCTGCCTGCCTGCCTGCCTGCCTGCCTGCCTGCCTGCCTGCCTGCCTGCCTGCCTGCCTGCCTGCCTGCCTGCCTGCCTGCCTGCCTGCCTGCCGCTTGCCTGCTGCCTGCCTGCCTGCCTGCCTGCCTGCCGCCTGCCTGCCTGCCTGCCGTGCCTGCCTGCCTGCCTGTCGGCCTGCCTGTCGGCCTGCCTGTCGGCCTGCCTGCCTGCCAGCCTGCCTGCCAGCCTGCCAGCCTGCCTGCCAGCCAGACTACCTGTCTGCCTGCCTGCCCACCACGCCTGCCTGCCTGCATGCCTGCCATGCCTACCGTGTCTGCCTGTCATGCCTGCCTGCCTGCCTGCCTACCTGTCTGCCTGCCTGCCTGCCCGCCTGCCTGCCAGCCTGCCTATCTGCCTGTCTGCGAGCGCACGTTGAGTTGATGATCTCAGGGATTTCTTTAGAGAGCCTTCGATCGCCATTTCAAATCTAGCCGATCTGCAGACGGCGGATAAGTATGATCAGTCTATCCGATCGTTCATTCTGTCGGCGGAGAAAATTACCCTGGCCGAGAAATGCGAAGTCTTGAAGCCGCGTGTTGAGAGCATTGAGCCGAAGTATGTGAGGACGCACGCACGCACATACGCCCGCGCACACGCACGCACCGGCACGCACGCACGCGTATTGTTCAGAGAAAAACCAGTAGTGCTGACCTATTCTCAAGCAACGGATGTGGATTATTCGAATCTCTTTGCGTTGACTAAATGTTTTGGATTATACCACTCGGAGGGACAACCACCCAGAGGACTGTACGAAGGCGTGATGCGGTAAATTATTATTATTTTTTTTTGTATTTATATTCTTATTTGGTCCGTGTTATCAGACGATTTTAATTACTGTTGTCTCTGTGCGACTGCTTATTGTAGATAGGTTAATCTAGTGATAATTTAAAAAAAAATTGAATATTATTTTTCCAGTTTTTCTCGACACGGCCGGCCCATGCTCTTGCTGGGGAGCAAGTCGAAGTTTAACTCGAATTTATAGCTTTGGAAAGAGCATTTCTATTTAAAATGTAAGCATACTCACTCACCGTGGCTGCCAGAATTGTGCCCGCAAACGATTCTTACTGTGGAATTATGGAGGAATTTTATGGAATTTAGTCGTGGCGGGCGGATCTCTCTGTGTAGCAAAGATGGGAAGCTTAGAGTGTTGAACAGAGACATTTAAAGCAACCGAATCAATGCTGACTATTTGTCTAGAGTCATCGCACGTTTTTGCGTTGTCTTTTTGTCTGCGCGCGCGCCTATTATTGTTATCTGTGCTGCATGCGTATGTGCCATGCATAGCGCGGCCTATGAATTCTGCGGAGAGATTTAAAGATTTTCCTGATTTGTCGAATTTGGCCGAATTAATTGAGCTTAGTGTTTTGTAAATACGATGCAAATAACGCGTCGCGCTATGCATATATGCATAACAACAACATCATGCGTCTAGTCATGTGTGGCATGGATGGCTACATTTGTCTCTCTGCGCGATACTTACACATCAGTCAGTCAGCTCGTGTGTGCGTGCGTGCGTGCGTGCTCCGATGTTCGTATGTACGTACGCACTGAACCGCTCACTTTTGTCGCGCCTGTGCTCTCCGAGTTAAACGGTGAATAAAGAAGGAAGATTGTGCTCAATTTTGGAGGATTAATTGCTTTTGAAATTAATTCGTTTGTGATTGTGCATGATGAACAATATATTGTGATTGGAGTCGAGAAGTATAATTTTGCAATCACTTTAATACAGGAAATGAATTACCGAATTTTTTTTAATCTTAATTTAATTTTTTGAACCGAGCAAACGTGCCCGTATAGACTATGACCTTTACCCCTGGGTACGCGACAATCATTTTCAACTCCGCCAGGGACGGAAATATCAAAAGACTAAAGGTTTGCTTGAGAAATTGTACAATTTAAAAAAAATTAAAAAAGGAATTTACATTTAGGTCTTTCTGGACAAACGCAGCGCGCAGGACTCCAAAGAGATTTTATCAATTCAAACGCTCGGGACAACGCCTCTGATTTTAGCCGCCAAACATGGTCACTGCGATTGTGTGGAGTATATGGTATTTTTGTTTATTGGCTTTAATTGTTTATTGTTTTATTATTTAACATTTATCTTTGATTAAGGTGGACAAAGGTGCCGATGTCACGCAGACGGGCACTGTCGCCTTTGATGGAGAGACCATTGGTAGTGTTTTTTTTTTATTTTTATGTATTTTTTAGGTTATATTTTTTTTGCATCGTGTTTGCTGTTTTTCAATAATTGTTGACTTTTGTAGAGGAAGCGCCGCCCTTGTGGGCCGCCGCTGCCGCGGGACACGTAAAGGTGAATTTTTTTTAGTTTCTTCATTTTTGTTTTGCCGCCTAAAATTCGTATGATCGAACTATGCAAATTTAAAAATCAGGTCGTGCAATTGCTGTTGGAAAAGGGCGCGCCTATAGACCAGCCGACCGCCACTAACTCCAGCGCCCTGCGGGCCGCTTGCTACGATGGTCATCTCAACGTTGGTGCGTGCGTGCGTGCGTGCTTGGGAATTATTTGTCAATTTTTTCAATTTTTTTAATCTTGTTCAGTGGAACTGCTGGTGTCGCGCGGCGCCTCTATCGAGATGGCGAACAGGCACGGCCATACGCCTCTGATGATCAGCTGCTTTCGCGAGAAAGTCGATTGCGTCGTCTTTTTGATCGCCAAAGGCACTCACGCACGCACGCACGCACGCACGCACGCACGCACGCACGCACGCACGCCTAGGCAACCACGCACGCACGTACGGCACGCACAGGCATGCACGCATCGTGACGCAGGCACGCACAGGCAAGCCCAGGCACACGCGCGCACGCACGCACTCACTGGCACGCACGCACGCACGCACGCACCGGCACGCACGCACTCACCGGCACGCACCCACGCACGCACAGGCACGCACGCACGGGCACGTGCGCACGCACGCACCGGCACGCACGCACCGGCACGCACGCACAGGCACGGACGCACGCACAGGCAGGCACGCACGCATGCACCGGCACGCGCGCACGCACGCACCGGCACGCACCGGTACGCGCGCAGGCACGTACGCACGCGCGTTGCAGGCGCCGACGTGAACCGACGTTCGGTGCGCGGGGACACTGCGTTGCACGACGCGGCGGAAGCGGGAAATGCGAGAATCGTCAAAATCCTCCTCTCTCACGGCGCGAAAATTCTGAGAGACGACAACGGTCTCAGTCCCACGCTCGCCGCCGCCGCGGTCGGCAACGCGCACGTGGTCGGTGGGCGGCAGAGAGCACGGGAAAAGCAAAAGAAAAAAACGGAAAAGTAAAATTGTCGTGGGTGGGATTCGAACCCGCGTAGGCGACGGCCGACTCGCGCTCTGGAAGCAGATGCCCTAAAAAAGTGTTCAACTAACAAAATCGAATGAGTTACATATGCTTACAGGTGGTGGTACGGGTTGCACAGTAGCAGGCGTGAGGATGGCTGTTGCGTACCTTGCGGAAAGTGGGCGTAGCAATTATTGCACTTTTGTTAATTTTCTCATTTTTATATTCTTTTCCGGCAGGTCGAGACGCTGTTGTCGGTGGAGGGCGGCGGTGAGAGGGACGCGCGCGACGCGCTCAAGTTGGTGGGCGCCACGCTGATCGACAAGAAGCGCAACGTCTCGGCCGCTCTCGACTACTGGCGCCGAGCGCTGGATGTGCCGCTAGAATTTGAAGAATTCCCGGAATTTGAGGAATCGGAAAAGGTCGGCGAAATGCCACCGAAGGCGGAAGACGACGCCGCCTGCGGAGCGGCGAGGAAGCGCCGCCGACGGCCGACGCTGTGGACGGCAGGCGAGGTAGGGAAGGGGCAAGCGCGGGAATACGTGCCGGTGCGTGCGTGCGTGCGTGCGTGCCGGTGCGTGCGCGCGTGCGGTGCGTGCGCGCGTGCGTGCAAGCGTGCCGGTGCGTGGCTGTGCGTGCGTGCGTGTGTGCGTGCGCGCGTGCCGGTGGCAGCGCCCTCCTTCGAATCGACGTATTTATGCATGGATTTTCTCGTGCTGTCACTGCCCTAGATTCTTGCGAATGTCTTTGGCTAATTGTACGGCTCTAGACGGGAAGGCGTCATGGAGACGGGTATGCTGCATGGGCCATTAACGGCCTCCCATCGTTTCCGCTGAACGACAACGCATTGATGCAACACTTGCTGACGACTTTCTTTAGGTGCCGACCGTTTACGAGCAGGCGGGTGGGGAGGTGTCGAGTCGGCGGCATCTCGAGACGCTGGCGGCCGACCAGGACGCGCTGCGCATGCAGGCGTTGCTCATGCGAGAGCGCGTCTTGGGACCCGCCCACTCCCAGACCCACTACTACCTGAGATACAGGGGCGCCATCTATGCAGACGTCGGCAGATACGACAGGTGGCACTGGCGCGCACGCACGAAGGCACGCACGCACGCACGCACGCAAGCACGCACGCACCGGCACGCACCAGCACGCACGCACGCACGCACGCACGCACGCACGCACGCACGCACGCACGCACGCACGCACGCACGCACGCACTCACGCCCGCACGCACGCACGCACTCAAGCCCCCACGCGCGCACGCGCGCACGCTCGCACCGGCACGCACGCACGCACGCGCGCACCGGCACGCACGCTGTCAGGGTCTCGCTCGCACGCTCGCTCTCTCCCGCACTCACGCACGCACTGGCACGCACGCCCGCGCGCACGCAAGCAAGCACGCACGCACGCACGCATGCCTCATTCCTCATTCTCCACTCCTCAGGTGCTTCGCGCTGTGGCTGCACGCACTGCGTCTCCAGCAGTCGTCGCTGCCCCACCTCTCGCCCATGACGCAGGCCACTGCGCTGGCCTTTGTCGAAATGTTCGACTATATGCTGCAGGCGGCCACGGCGCAGCACCGAAATAACGACCTACACCACCACCACCACCACCATCTCCACCACCTACAGGAGCTTCAAGACCAGCTCGACGAAAGCCTTGAACAGGACCACGACCAGCTAGAGGAGCGTGTGCTACCGGACGACGAGGAGAGACGGGCGGCCGCGGAAGCGTTGGATTTCGACAGCGTTTTCGAGGTGGAGATTCGTTCTGTTTGTGCCCCGCGGAAAGATACAAACGTGTTTTCAAGAAATTTGAAAAGCAAATCGACGGTACAAATTTCATCACTCGCAGGTTTTCTCCGCCGTCTGCCACGAGATCGAGCGCGAGCGCGAGCACCGGCTCAAGGGTGCGTGCGTGCGTGCGTGCGCCCCTGTCCGTCCGTCCGTCCGTTACTGTACGTGCGTGCGTGCGTGCGTCATCAGACCTGGACGGCTGGCGTGCCGATGACGAGTTGGTCTTGGGCGACGGCGACTGCGGGCACGCGACCGCGGCCGCGCAGCGCCTCTGCCGGGCCCGGGTTCGAGCCCGGCTCTGCGCGGTCGCCCTTTATCTGGTCTCCATTCTGGGCCGACTCGCCCGCTTCGGCAAGGGCCAAGCGCCGCGCCAGCGCCGCCAGCTGCTGGCGACCCTGCGACGCCTGGTGGCGCTGGAGCCCCGCGGCGAGCGAGGAGACACGCTACTGCATATGGCGGTTAGCGACGAGACCAGGGCTGTGGGGCGGAAATGCTTTTTTCTAGTTTTTTATCGATTTTTTACTTTACGGAAAATTCTGGAGGAACTTTGCAAAATACGCAGCGCCGCCCACCGGCCCCTCTCAGTATTGTGCAAGAGCCCCGCTACTACACGGGCACAAGATTTCCTTCCCTCTACGTCTGCGAACAACTCCTCTATGTCGGCGCCGATGTGAACGCTAGAGACGACGCTGGTACGTGCGTGCGTGCGTGCGTGCTTGTGTACGTGCATGCCTGCGTGCGTGCGTGCCTGCGCGCGTGCGTGCTCGCGTGCGTGCGTGCGTGTGTGCGTGCGTGCTCGCGTGCGTGCGGCTTGACGTGCGTGCGTGCTCGCGTACGTGCGTGCGTGCGTGCGTGCGTGCGTGCGCGCGCGCGCCCTCTGTACGTATATTTGTGTCAAATAGGCGAGACGGCGCTGCACGTGGCGCTGCGCTGCAAACGGCTGAGGCCGAGCGTGCTCAAGCTGCTGCTGGCCGCCGGAGCTCACGTCTGCATCAGGGGGAGCAAGTCCTGTAGTTCGCCCAGTGAGCGTGTGCGCGCGCACCGACACGCACGCACGCACCGACACGAACGCTAAGCACACGCACGCACGCACGCACGCCTCGCCGCAGGCCCCTATGAGATGCTGATGGCGCGGGAGGCGCGGCTGGGTCGCGCCCTGCGGCTGTGGCAGCACCGGACGCTCGCCTGCCACGCGGCTCGCGCTCTTAGGCAACACGGCGAGCTCGACAAGGTCCTACAATTGGTGCCTGCTCACTTGACAGAGTTTGTAGACTGGCACTGACGCGGCCAATGCAACTGCATTGGATCGGGTGCAGTGAAAAAAATTGCCGAGAAGTGTCGTATTTTGGAGCAGTCGATATTGTGAATGAGACTTTTTTCGCCAAAGAGCGAATTTTAGTTGGAGTTTGTATAGGAATAAAATGGAAAATGGATTCGCTCATTGGTGAACTGGAATCGTTGTGCCGGTCTGTGTGTAGTAGTGTTTTTCCCAAAGCGCGATGTGTAGCTGGACGCTCTTGGCTTAGTGTGCAAGTTTAGAGGCTGTTGTTTTGTAGAAGAGTTGAGCTATAAACGCTTCTTGCCTTTGTATCTGAGAAGTTTGGTTTGTGCAGTTGTTTTTTTTTTTGCTGCCAGGATTAGTCAATGGCTCAGCGGTACACGGTGACGTGATGGAGAGAATTTTTGGCGCACTTTGTGCACCCACATTGAACGAGCCGATGGAACTGTAGAAATAAGATCGAGCAGTGACTTTGCTCGCTCAAGTCATGTAGAAGATATTTATTTTTTTGAATAGAGTGTTTTATGCAGCGAATTCGCTTGAAAAAATCTATAATGTGCTGCGTTTTTTTTTATCGGTATTACGAACAGATTCGATGTGCAGCACCCCACGCGCCAAAATTTGTTGTGTCTTTGCCGTTGCCCGTTGTGGTACTGCCTGTGTTAAGCATACGGTACTTGTTGCCCACCCTTTACTAGTTTGAGCGTTGGCAAAATGTTGCACAACGTGCGCAAACCATCGCGGTTTTATTGGCCAAACAATTGATAATTAATATCTGGGCGTTTGTTATTAGAGGAGTCGTCGTGCCGGAAGTGGGGAGCTATGAGAGGCTAAATTCAGGGAGGGCGCCTAAATAAGACCTTACGGTATGCGACAAGATTCAGATGCAGCTCTTGATCTTGCCACTTTTTTCATGCAATCATCTTGTTTGAATCTGGTCGAGCAACAACGCCCATTATGCTTAGCCTGCGCTTTTTTGCGAGTGATTTTTATTCGTAAATTATTCATCTATTTACATGCCGTGATCAACACACAAACGTTTGCAAACGTTTTGCAACTTTTGACCGACGCTCGATATAGCTTCGAACCATCTTGCAGCGATCTGCCTGGATTTAGAAATTGCACGGGAAAACCTCGGCGTTAAATAAAACACACGACCAACACGACCACCACGACCAACACAAGCCTAAGCCAAAACCTAAGCCTAAGAATAAGCCTAAGCCTAAGCAAAAGCCTAAGCCTAAGCAAAAGCCTAAGCCTACGCCTAAGCCTAAGAAAAAGCCTAAATATAAGCCAAAATTTTTGGTCGTGGTGGTCGTGTTGGTCGCATACCTGTAACTGGGTCTGGCAGAGTGGGGGGGGGGTAGCTGGCCGATTTTGGGGGAGGGGGTCTCCGGAGCAAAAAGTGGGGGGGGGTAGCTGGCCATTGTTTGAGTTATAATGGTACTTATTGGTCTAAAATGGGTATAAAAAGGGTGTAAACAGTGTTATTTAGCTGTTTTATGGTCATATAACACTGAAAAGCACTGAAAAACACCAACAGTTACTCACTTTTGTCGTTTTAGACATGACGAAAATCCTTTGGGAAAATTCTGGGGGGGGGGGGTCGGGGGGGAGTTGGGGGGTGGTTGAAAAACTAGTGGGGGGCCCCAAAAGCCCCCCCAACCACCCCCCCAGTTACAGGTATGGTTGGTCGTGTCTTTTAGTTTACGCCAAAACCTCATGGGCAGAGGCGGCAGCGGCCCCAAACCCTCTTTGGGGGAGACAACGGAAGAGCTGCACACCGAAATGATATTCTTCGATCTGGATTTGCTGAAGGGGCGTGCGTGCGCGCGCGCGTGCGTTCGTGCATCTCCGTTTGCGCGTGCGCGCGCGCGTGCGTGTGTGAGTGCACGCGCGTGTGTGCGTCCGCGCGTGGGTGCGTGCGCGCGTGTGCGTGTGTGAATGCACGCGCGTGCGTGCTTCCACCGCGTGGGCGCGTGCGTGCGTGCGCGTGTGCGCGCGTGCGTGCGTGCGTGAGTACACGCGCGCGTGCGTGTGTGAGTGCACGCGCTTGCGTGCGTTCGCGCGTGGGCGCGTGCGTGCGTGCGCGTGTGCGTGCGTGCGCGTGAGTGCGTGCGTGAGTGCACGCGCGCGTGCGTGTGTGAGTGCACGCGCTTGTGTGCTTTCGCGCGTGGGCGCGTGCGTGTGAGTTTGTTTGTTTGTTTTTTTATTCGTCGAAGCACGGTGTACGACATTACAAGGCAGGCACAAAGCGAAGCACAGCAAGCGAAGCGAACCATCTACTTACAAATGCGCCGCGTGCACGGGTATATTTGTGTGTTTGCTTCGAGTAAACTCGCGGACCGCTTGACGTACCTGCACGCGCGATGGCTCGATCGAATCCTCGCGATCCCGAGATGGTCATGGGCAAGGTCGATTTTTGATATGCAAATTCATACCGTAGTTATGGCGCATTTTCAAGTGTTGCAGCACACATTAACACTAGGTACCAAACGAATTGCACATGGATGAATTGCATATCAAATGACTCGCCTCGACGTCACGAGTCATTTGCCTGTACTCCCGCGTAATTATGCAAATGCATACTGTAGTTGTGGTACATTGTACATTGTACTGTACATTGTAGCTTGCCTAATTGGGAAACTTCTAGAACGCGTGCAGGCACGCACGCACGCACGCACGTGAACGCACGCACGCACGTACACGCACGCACGTACACGCACGCACGTGCACGCACGCACGCACGTACGCACACATGCACGCATGCAGACGCGTGCAGGCACGCACGCACGCAGACGCGTGCAAGCACGCGCGCACGTGCACGCACGCACGCAAGCACGCACGCACGCCAAGCACGCACGCACGCACGCACGTGCACACACGCACGCACGCACGTATGCACGCATGCACACACGCACGCAGACGCGTGCAGGCATGCACGCACGTGCATGCACGCACGCACGCACGCACGCACGGAAGTGCACGCACGCACGCACGCACGGAGTGCACGCACGCACGGGAGTGCGCGCACGCACGCACGCACGCACGCACGCACGCACGCACGCACGCACGCACGCACGCACGCACGCACGCACGTACACGCACGCACGTACATGCACGCGCGCATGCCCGCACGCATGGGAGTGCATGCACGCACGCACGCACAGGAGGGCACGCACGCACGCACGCACGCACGGGAGTGCACGCACGCACGCACAGGAGTGCACGCACGCACGCACGGGAGGGCACGCACGCACGCACGCACGGGAGTGCACGCACGCACGCAGGCGAGTGCGCGCACACACGCACGCACGCACGCATGGGAGTGCGCGCACGCGCGCACGCACGCACGCCCGCACGCACGCACGCACGCACGCACGCACGCTCGTACACGCATGCACGTACAGGCACGCACGCACGCACGCACGCACGGGAGTGCGCGCACGCACGCACGCACGTACACGCATGCACGTACATGCACGCACGCACGCAAGTGAGCGCGCGCACGCACGCACGCATGCACGGGAGTGCGCGCACGCACGCACGCACGCACGCGCGTACGCACGCACAGGAGTGCACGCACGTGCACGTATGCACGCACGCACGCACGGGAGTGCACGCACGGGAGTGCACGCACGCACGCACGCACGCATGCAAGTGCGCGCGCGCACGCACGCAAGTGCGCGCGCGCACGCACGCACGCCAAGCACGCACGCACCCACGCCAAGCATGCACGCACGCGCGCACGCACCCACGCCCACCACGCACGCACGCACGCAAGTACACACACTCGTGCACGCACGCACGCACGCACGCACCGGAGTGCGCACATGCACGCACGCACGCACGGGAGTGCACGCACGCACGCACGGGAGTGCACGCACGCACGCACGGGAGTGCACGCACGCACGCACGGGATTGCACGCACGCACGGGAGTGCACGCACGCACGCACGCACGCACTCACGCACGCACGCACGCACAAAGGAGCACAGAGTTTGGGCCGGTTTCTGTCAACAGGGTGCACGCCTTCACGATCAACAGAGGAACACAGAATTTGGGCCAATTTCTGTCAACGGGGTGCACGCCCTCACGATAAAAAGAGGAACTCAGAATTTGGGCCAGTTTCTGTCAACGGGGTGCACGCCCCCATGGACAAACGGGGAGCATGGAGTTTGGGTCCCTCAATGCTGACAACTGTCCTAAGGAACACTCGCCCACGCAAGTAAAAGGCAAAGCTACGCATATCCTTGCGCATTATCATCACTTCGACGTCATATTCAAAATCAATTGCTTCGTGCCTTAATATATACATGGCGGCCGAAGGCCGCGCGCGCCTCTAGTAGATACAAATTTGTCAGACAAGCTAAGTACAAATGTCCACAGGCAGCAAATAGAAAGGATTACTTAAATGCAACGCCCGCCAACCGTTTTCGTTATTTATAACGTGCGAGACATGGCTAGGTGACACCAACAAGGTGATTTTATAACCTAACCATTTAGGAATTGGGAAAGGTTTTCCTTTAGAAGTTTATGTTTAACTGTAATGATAGTTTTGGAGTTGACCGTTCCTTCCGACAAGGCATTCCAAGCAGCAATGACCCTATTAGAGAAGAAGTGCGCTCTATATTGAGTCTTGTGTTTTTGCGGACGGAGTTTATAATTATGCCCCCTCGTTCTGCTGTCTCTATTTAAGGTAAAGAAATCTTCAAATTTATTGGAAGTTTGTTTGTGAATTATTTTGTAGACATAGATTAAATCAGCATGTAGCCGCCGCAGCTCAAGGAGGGGAAGACCAATGCGCTCTCTCCGTTCATCATATGACAAGTGGCGTAGTTGCGGAATATTTCGGGTGAAAGTTCTCTGAATTGACTCCAGCTGCCTTGTGTTACCAACCATGACCGGATTCCAACACGGGGAAGCATATTCAAGACTGCTTCTAACAAACGCGCAAAATAACACTCTTAACACATTCAAATCTCTAGTGTGAAAGCAGTTTAGTATTGCGGAAGCTCTTAGACCAGCAGCCTTACTAATCTGGTTGCAATGTTCAGTAAAGCGAAGATCTTTGGAAACAGTGACGCCCAAGTCACGCATAGTTTCTACCGTAGATAGCTGTGTTCCTCCTACAGTGTAGTTTGTTCTTTCCTTGCGATTTGTACCGAGGTGAAGGACTGAACATTTGGACAGAGAAAGTTGGAGCTGATTTTCGTCGCACCATTGATAAATTGAATTTAGGGAGTTTTGCAGCTTGCTGCGATCGTCTAGTAATTTGGACCGAAAATACAGCTTGCAGTCATCCGCAAACAGTTTGACCGAAACTTGGTTTGCACGCGCGTGGGTGCGCGAGTGCACGCGCGTGCGTGCGTGCGTTTGTACATGCCAGTACGTGCGTGCCTATGCCTAAGTGAAGCCTTAGCCTTAGCCTTAGCCTTAGCCTTAGCCTAAGCCTAAGCAAAGCCTACGCCTAAGCAAAGCCTAAGCCTAAGCTTAAGCCTAAGCAAAGCCGAAGCTTAATCCTAAGCAAAGCCTAGCTTAAGCAAAGCAAGATCCAGATCGAAGAATTTCATTTCGGTGTGCAGTTCTGCCCTTGTCTCCCCCAAAGAGGGTTTGGCGCCGCTGCCGCCGCTGCCCATGAGGTTTTCTGGGAAAAGCAAGTTCATTGTGCCATTGTGCCATTGTGCCATTGTGCCGAGAGAAACACACCATAATATTTTAAATGCGTCGACGCTCAGTGCTCAACTGTTAAATACTAAAACAACGCGTCACACGCCACATTTCTTTTTACAACACTTTGATTTTATGTAATCTTCTAATAAATTCTATCTATTTCTATATTTTTTTTAATTCATATTTGGTTGTACAGGGCGGGCCATTTAGCTATCGTCGGTTTCATTTCGTTGTAACTGCACCGCTTTGCAATGTTACACGCAATGCTTTGCAAACGAATATGTTACACCTATGCTTGTGGTGACGTGTCAAACGTGCTTGTTTCGACCGAGTCTCCACTTAGGCTTCAAAACTTTCAATTACCTCAATTACCCTAACTTTCACTTTCAATTACCCCCTAATCTCTTCAAAAAATGCCGATTTGCCCTCAAGCCTAATTCCGTTTATAAGCATAAAATAAATAAAATTTATATACACCGCAAGAATATATGCGATGGGCTCCTGCTGTCAGGAAGCGGTAGAAGCGTTGGCCCTGGCCCCACTTTCCATAGGAGTCGACATATAGGTCCAGCGGATTTGCCAGGGCTTGGCAGTCGACGAGAAAGGAGCACTCGTTCAAACCCGCAGGCAAACTGAGCGGCACCTTGCGAGCCGACGCCAACTCGCTGAGTTTTCCGCTGGGCAGCAGCACAGACAGTGCCTCGTCTACCGAATCCACAAAGTGCGGCTTCAGCAAGCCCTCCGAGCTGATGTTGTCATTTGCTTTGTCGTCGCTCATTTTCTAGCACACTTTCTCTACATACAACTTCAAAAAGAAAGATCCGTTGCAGGCAATTACCAAAAAACGCAAGACGCAACAGACGCAACAGACCCTAAGCCTAAGCCTAAGCGAAGCCTAAGCCTAAGCAAAAGCCTAAGCCTAAGCAAAAGCCTAAGCCTAAGCAAAAGCCTAAGCCTAAGCAAAAGCCAGTCTAAGCCTAATCCTAAGCCATTGCGTCTGTTGCGTCTGTTGCGTCTTTTGGAAATAGCCCAACTGCGAGCATGTGGTGCCCGCGTTGTTTTAGTATTTAACAGTTGAGCACTGAGCGTCGACGCATTTAAAATATTATGGTGTGTTTCTCTCGGCACAATGGCACAATGGCACAATGGCACAATGAACTTGCTTTTCCCGGTTTTCTCAATTGTACCCACAACTCGCAGGCACGGGAATATCTCAAGGGATGGGTCGGATGGGTTGAGAGTATCTTTTTTGGAGGGGGCGGCGTAGAAGGGGCTGGAGAAACGTACCGACATAGAAACACGTGCTTTTTGTGCATTGCGCGGCATCGTGAGGTTGACTTGGGCGCACATGTGCTAAGCTGGTACCTATGCCACAGCCCACAGGTGGGTCCTTTGCCCCTCTTGTGGTTAAATTTACCTCAGGCAGGTTCATTCAAGCAGCAGGCAGCTCCATTAGGCTTAGGCTGGGCTTAGGGTAGGCTTAGGCATTGCTCAGGCATAGGCTTACACATTGCTTATGCTGACTTTTGCATGGCTTAGGCTTCCCTTAGGCTTAGGTTATGCATTGCATGCTTGAAGGGTGTAGTAGCAGAGTGAGCAAGGCCAAAATCTGAGCAATGCAAAAGCCTAAGCTTCAGCAATGCCTAAGCCTAAGTGATGCATATGCCTAAGCCTGTACAATCCTAAGCCTGTGCAATGCCTAAGCATGAGCAATGCCTAAGCCAAAACATTTTGCCGCAGTTGAGCCCAAAGCTCATGATGGGCAATGCAAAAAGCACGTGTCTTTATGTCGGTGTGTTTCTCCAGCCCCTTCTACGCCGCCCCCTTCGAAAAGATATACTCAACCCATCCGACCCATCCAACCCATCGGGAATACCCGATCCATGTGAACCATGTGCACCATGTGAACCATGTGAACGAGAGCTCCGTTATTTCGGTGCGACATTTTTTTCTCTTGTCTTTCCGTCTCGCATATCTCTAAAGGGGTTATCTCTCGCATATCTCAGTCCGCCCTCTTTGACATGGGCGACATGGAGCTGAAGGCCGACACCGCACATCTGAAGGTCGTGTGGTGTTCTTTACTGTTGTTTCGGACAGCGGCGTATGTACGAGGAGCACAGGGGGAGGGGTCGCAGAGACTTATCGAAGGTGGGGGGGGATGGTACTGGTTTCCGATGTTTGTTGTAGTGCATTATCTCTTTGGGACTTTAGGTCGAGGTTGGAATGTGGGGAACTATGAGTCCTGCTGAGCGCTTGGCGCATCTGTCGAAACTCTTCCAGTGCTCAGACATGGCGCGCCCATGTTCTTTGTACCTGCCTGCCACAAGAATTCGACAGCTGATTCCCGAAGGTAGCTTTTACATAGCAATGGGGCCACCAAACTACCTATGCCATGCACGCACAACACATAGGTCTGATGAACGACGCCGTTTTCGCCGAGGTGCAGGATCAAGCATCGGAGTGGGCGCAGGTGTACGAGGACGACATCACGAGCGTCTTGGAGCATCCCAACTCGGACACGCCCATCTGGCACGTGCTGGATGGCGAGCACCGCGTCACGGTGCGCGTCGTCGAAAAGGAGGCGTTCGCGTTGGAATGTGGGCGCTGCCGTCACCTGCCCGCCAACAAATTCGTCTGCGCGCACGCGCTCGTGGTCGCTCACGTGGGCCGCCGTCTGGAGACGTACTTGACGTCGACAGTGGATCGCTGGCACCAGGACGGTCGACACGGCCACTTCCGTGTGGCCACGCAACGCGCGGCGGGCGAGAAGGGTCAGCAACGTCGGCATGGAGGCGCGAACAACACCAAGACGACTGCCGTGCTGCGCTGCATTCCTCACCCGGCACTGACCAACACCGTAATGGCGGCACTTTTAAATTTCCGTTGTCTTATGGACTGCACCGCTGCCTGGTCACGTACGTTTGTAGGTTCCGCTACCAAAAGCTGGTTCGCTAGACTTGCCGACCCGAGAGCAGCTCGAGCGAATCCGCTCTCCTCAGCCAATGGTGTTCTCGGAACCGTTTCACAATGGAGAGAAGTTTCGCTTCTACCTCCTTGCCGAATGGCGTCAACTGGGCCACAAGCACAAGGAGTGCGTGGCGTGCAAGGTGCTGATACTCTGACTACTGAGAAATGACTCGATTAGGGGGGGGGGGGAATTGGCCCTTCAAGGTGGAGCGGAGCCAAAAGTGGACGGGGGAGGACAGTACATGTCCAGAATGTAGAAATTGTTAACCAAAATGTGTGCTTGATACCACGATAGTTCAGATTGAGTTGCCAGCGACAACGCTTCCGCCAGAAGATATCGTGGTGGTGCACCGCGAGCGCTTCTATATTCCCCCCGAGAAGCGCCACTCCACGTCCCAAACGCGCGACATGGTGCTGCACTGTCGTTACAGCTGCGTGGTCGCGCGCTATCCCTACTTCATGAGTCGGCTGCTCGACTCGTCCGCAGTCAGCGGCAAAGTGGAGCTGTCGCACAGCGAAAAAATCCGCGCCAACTTTGGTGTTTTTCTTTAGGCGAAAAGTGATGCGATCTGCGAATCTGCGCAAATAGATCAGGGATGGGATCGTAACAAATAGGATCTCTTTGTGTCAACTTGTCATTTCGATGCGGGTTTGCTGCGGCATAATTTGCTGTGAGATGCGCGCACTAGTTGGGGGTGGGCGGGTCTGTTTTGAACTGTTGCCCTAGTCGCTCTGGTTGATTTTTGCTCGCTCGTGACTTTTTTTGTGAGTTTTGTGAAATGGTTTGTTGCGACTCTGTTTACTACACAACTGCTGCGCCACAAATACAACAGACGATATCAAGCTGGAATAATAAGCAGTTCAGTAAAAGCAGACCTGAAACGCAAACATTGAAACAATAAAAACAACATAAATAATAAAAACTTTATAACATGGAAGTGACATAAATAAAAAAAAACAGACGCAAACATTCCAAATAAACAAAATTAATATTGTTTCTAAAAGCCTTCGACGGAGAGACAGAAAAAAAGTGTCGCACCGAAATAACGGAGCTCTCGTTCACATGGTTCACATGGTGCACATGGTTCACATGGATCGGGTATTCCCAACCCATCCCTAGAAGTATTCCCACGCACGCACGTACACACACCTACAGGCACAGACGCACAAACACCACAGCGTAAGTAGCTGGTAGTAACAAATCTCTCACGCGACCTAATTCGTCCGTCTTACAAGATATCCCCTGCTCGTATCGCCGAGACAGGCAGCAGGTGCCAAGAGAAATGACCTTGAAAGTCTACATTGCAACCATCACGCCCAACACCGAGGTATTTCGGCGAGAAATTTGTGGGAAATTTATTTTTCGATTAGTCACTCACCCTGTCTGTCTCTTCCACAGATCAAGAAGCACGTGCAGCGCGTGCTCATGGTGTTGGACGGGCTGCACATCGACTACGAGCCCATAGACATCACCCAGCCTGGCAGGACGGCCGAGCGCGACTTCGTCAAGGCCCACTGCCGCAGTCCCGCGGAGAAGAAGGTCCCAGTGCCGCCGCAGCTCTTCGACGACGAGCACTACTTGGGGGTATAGCCCTAGATTAGCTGCTTCATCGGGGCAGCCGACGCGCGCACGCATATACCGGCCATCTGCACGCACACACGCATATACTGGTCATCTGCACGCACGCACGCACGCATATGCCAGCCACATCTGCACGCACGCACAGTCACAATCACTTGTAAGCTCGTGTAACGTTCAGGATTTCGAGGCATTCCACAATGCGGTTGAGAACAACGAGCTAAAAGTGTTTCTCAAACTCGAGGAGCGCAAGTCAGAGGAACCGGAAGAGCAGGTATGGAAATTGAAAATTGCGAAAAAAATGGTGTGCCGTGGAAGCGTATATTTCTAACAATCTTTGCAGAAAGTGGCCGTGGCATAAATAAAATCTGCCTTTCGAGAGACTTTCAACATTGCTTCCCAGTGCTTGTGTGTAGATATCTTGTCTCAGTTAAACTTTTATTTCGATATTTCGCGGATCGTGCAGCTTGTGTTCTCCCAGCCCTGACTTTCCAGTTTGTATAGTGTACACACAAAATAGTCTACCCTTGCAAAAAAGGTTCTATTCCAATTCCAAACTGTCTTGCTTCGGAAAAGGCTAAATGGCCCCAGTTATGTGATATGAATGCGATTTTGTGGGAGTGCAAGGCAGCAGCGCTAATGGCAACCAAGTTTTGCAGTGAGTATTGATGGTAGCATGCGTGCATGCACTAGTGGCTGGTGGTGGTGGTGGTGGACTGGTGGTGGTGGACTGGTGGTGGTGGTGGTGATTCTAGTACGTTCTGTTAACTGGTTAATTATACCTGTAACTGGGCTGGGGTTTGGGAGTGGGGATGTTTCTTCCCCTTGGTTCTGGGTTTAACCCTACCCATACCCTCCCCAACACTCCACGCAGGTTTGTGTGACCCCACCCGATGGTTGCATGTATAAATGGCCTCCATAGGGCCATTTACCCCTCCCGTCATTCAGTACCCAGTTACAGGTATGGGGTTAACCACTGAAGTCTGCATGTCAGGCAACTCACCTTCAATGACTGCTTGGGCAAGGCTGTCACTTTTGCACTTATGTGACTATCACATTCTATAGTGTTGCAAATCCGGCTTATGTTTTAAACGATGGTGGTGACAGCCTTCCTCTATTGCATGCCACTACAACTGTCAATCAAAACCTTGTCTCTCTTTAGGCAGAGAATGGTGAGGACGTCAATGGTGGTTTGACCGAAGAGGATGAAGACGCAGTCTGGGCTCGAAGGATGGCAAGAAAGAAGCAGCAGCTCGCTGCTGAGGATTCCGTTGAAGGAGAGACAATGCAGGCGAATGGTGAGGCTGAGGCAGAGGAGGAGGCAACTGAGGAAGATGAGGATGCAGCTTGGGCTCGAAGAATGGCGAGGAAGAGGCAGGAAAAGCTCCAGGAAGAGACAGTACAAGAAGAACAAGATGGTGAACAGGAAGAGAATGGTGGACAAGAAGAGAACGAGGAGGAGCCGACAGAAGAGGATGAGGATGCAGCTTGGGCAAGACAATTGGCCAGGAAGAAGCAGCTACAGAAACAGCAGCAAGAAGAGGATGACGATGGAGATGAGGAGCAGCCCAAAACTGCGGAAGGCCATGAAGAGGACGATGAGCCAACAGAAGAAGATGAAGATGCAGCATGGGCCAGACAGATGGCCAGGAAGAAACAACTGCAGAGGCAGCAGCAGGAGTCAGAAGAAGCTGCAGAAGAATCAACAGCAGTGGAACCTGAACCAGAGCCAACAGAAGAGGACGAGGATGCAGCCTGGGCAAGACAAATGGCAAGAAAGAAGAAACTGCAGCAGCAACAGGATGCAGAGTCTGACGATGAAGCAAAGGCAGACCAGCCGACTGCAGAAGAAGAGCAGAAAGAGGAGGAACAATCAGAGGAGGATGAGGATGCAGCATGGGCAAGACAAATGGCCAGGAAGAAGAAACTTCTGCAGCAACAACAACAAGAAAGTGAAGAGGACGATAAGGAAGAAGATGCAACTGAGGAATCTGAAGAAACCACAACTGCAGAAGATGAGGATGCTGCTTGGGCTCGACAAATGGCCAGGAGAAAGAGACTGCAGCAGCAGCAAGACAGTGAGGAAGATACAAATGAAAAAGACGAGCAAAAGGAAGCTGCTGACAATCAGAAAACCGAAGACCAAAAGAATGATGAAGAGAACACTTTGGAGGAGGAGGACGAGGATGCTGCCTGGGCCAGACAGGTGGCTCGACGACGCCAGCAGCAATTGAGGCAGCAGGATTCCGAGGAAGGCAAAGAGCAGAAGAGCCAAGAAGATAAAGATGACCAAACGACAACTGAGAAGGCACATGAAGAAGAGGACGACGAAGAGCTGGAGATTGGAGACGATGACCTAGAGGTGGAGGATGAAGATGAAGAAGAGAAATGAATGGCAACGAACCTAGCATGCATCTGCCACAGCCTCGACCAAGTTAGTCATACAGATCCAGAGACACACACACACACAAGCTCGTCATGTATTACCAGAGTCCTTGCCTTCCTCGAGCCTTGCTGTGCCTCCACACCCCAGTCCCCAAGACACTGAATAATCCAACCCATTCTGATTGCATGAATAAGGCCATCGATGGCATAGCAGTGCTAGCTAGCTACCACAGATCGACCCCATCCAATAATGGCGCAGATCAATTAGTTGTTGAGGTAGTTGATGACTGGGCTGTTATTGGAGAGGGTATCACCATTATCGCCGCAACTTGGTTGACCACTCTGTCACCTCTTGTACTCTTTCATACACGTAGTTGCGAGTTTCTGCTGTTTGATACATGAACTGTGCAAAGTGGGTAGGTGGGGGGGGGGGCAAGCTGGCACAAGAAACGTGAGAGCTACCATCTGAATCTGAACCTTAGCATTTCCTGACATTTAAATGACGCTTTCGGCATACCAATATAGTGAAATGTGAAATTAATTTACTTCGCGCAAAGGGGAAACGTCCTGAAAACACTAAATTAATGACCCCCCCCAGTAATAGTGCACCAAGAGTTGTGTGGTTGGGGGGGGGGGGGGTGCAGTTTCATGTATCGCTGCTTTCCTGTACGTTCTTTCTGTCCGATTCTGGAGATATGATGTGTTCCAGTGCTTTTCCCGATTTTGTACCACTGCTGTGTCCGCTATCTTTTTTTTTGTTTTGGTTCGCCTATTCATCACTCCTCATTATTCGTGCGTGCATGCTTAAAATGTGTACACGCAAAGTGCTTGTGTGGCGCACATGTGCGCAGCTATACAACGGATCGATTGGTTCGGCTGAGTTGAGTTGAATTGAACTTCAACACATGCGCATAATCAGAGCGGTTCCTGGCTATTTCACACGTCACTTATGAACAATTTGGCATTTGGTGGGGCACCTATGCTAATAGCACGCTACAAAAAGAACAATCACCAAACCTTTACAGATGTGTATGAAACAATCACACAGTGCATCGCAGGGACACGAGACAACGTGCAGTCTAGCAATGGTTCCAGTGGCGTAGCCAAGGGGGGGGAAGGGGGGGAAGCTTCCCCCCCCCGAAATTCTCCGAAGCTAAAATTTTTTAACTTGGTACCCTCTGTTGCAAAGTGCCGATATGGGCATTTTTCTCAATTTCAATGCAAATAATGATGAAAACGACACTAAAGAGCCAAATTTTCGCCTGCGGCGCGTTGTTTTGCATTGAAAACCGTGAAAGTTCGTTATGCTACTCTAAAAAATTTGGCTGCGGCGCTATTTCGAGCACGGAAATCGACCGCTTTGACAACATTGCTAACGTTTTGGTGTGAATATAGTCAGACAAACGAGCGCAAAGCGTGTAAACAGATTGGATGAGAGAGTGTCTAAAGCTTCCCCAGCCGAAATGGCGCAATCTCGAAAAAATTCGACAGGGTCCCCCCTGTTGCAAAATTGAGAATTTGGCCGAGATTGGACTTCCCCCCCCGAAATCAAGTTCTGGCTACGCCACTGAATGGTTCCCTATTGTTGACCAAATTTCGTTTAGAACCACATAAAGTTATGGTACGCAATGTGGACGAGAGGCAAGCGGCTACCCCTCGCTCCTGCTTCCCCGTCCGCGGACGGTATCTGCCTACGGCAACGTCGCAGTTTACGAAAACCGTCTGCCGCTCACCGCAGTGAGCGGCCGTTCGTGCCCGCCTGTACGATGTGCGTGTGTTGTGCAAGAAACTCCGACGAAACTCTAACGCAAACCTTTCGACTGACTCTCCGACGCGAAGAGAACGCGCCAGCGACCGACACACCGTACTCTCCGAATAGCGCAAACACCGTATTCTACGCTTCTAACCACCAATTACCCCACGCGCCTACTCCAGGACGGCACTCCCCTAGGGAGGCGCCCTCGCTGCCGTCTAACATCTCACCCCACGCGCACTCAAGAGAGGAAGGGGCCAAGAGAGCGCGCAGGGAGGCAACTGAATCGAAGGCAACATGCGCAACCGCGCCAGCAGTGAACGGGTGCACGGAGCGCAGGGAGTGCACCGGTATCACGAAAAGCGACATGCAAATGAGAGAAGATACGGTGGCGGGGATCCAAATTTCAAACGGGTTGAAAGTCGAGTCGGGAAGCGATGGGGCGGCGAGGCGGTGGTCGACGTGCTGAGGCGCGAGGCGGGCCGGTGGGGACGACGAAGGGGCTTCGGCCGTCGAACGTCGCCTCGGCCGGAGGGTCGCCCACGAAGCCGCTGCGCAGCGGGCTGGTGAGGGCGAGCGGGCTGAGGAAGCCACCGTAGTTCCTGGCCCACAACTGCGACGTTGGGTTGAAGAATTCAGCCGGCTGGTCGCCGGCCTGTTGCAGCGTGCGGCGCGCGTGGATCGCCGTCGCTGCCGCGCGGCGCATCCGGTTGACCAACTCGCTCGCGCCGAACTGCGCCTCCGTTCCTGAGTGACGATACTCGTCGACGAGTCCTCCCACGCAATAGGTGCTCCGTCCGCAGACGAACACGCCGCCCTTGGGATAGAAGGTAAACCACGCTCGGCTGTTGGCGTAGGCGTTGCCGGCGTCCAGCGTGCCCCAGCCAGTGGTGCTGGGCCGCACGTGGAAGAAGTCGAAGTAGACTTTCGCCGGGAAGGCGTCGTAGTCCACGAATTCCTGGCAGACAGGCGGCGCCGGCCCGACGCGTTGAACGGTCTGGCGGAGCGCCGCATCCGCCAGCGCCTGCGACTGCTGCATGAGGTTGGCGACGAACTTGGCGCTAGCGTCTGCCAGTGCGGCGACGCCGTCGACGCCGCAGTGGTCCTCGACCCCCAGCCACTTGGTCAGCAGCACGTCCGGCTCCAGAGTCGCATCGGCTGCGATGTCGCCGAAGAGGATGGCCACGGCCGGATCGCGCCAGCCCTGCGCGACGATGGCCGCGATGTCTGGATAGCGATGGTAAGTGCGGTGCAGCAAGTCGCGTCGGAACGTCGGGTAAGTTTGGCCGACGTCCTGCGGTGACGCCGGACCGATGCGCGCGCGCAACGGTGCCGACACGCGCGCCTCGACGAAGTGAGAGCCGCTCGCTGCCGAATTGTCGAGCGTCACGTCGCCCCGCGTGCCGAACTGCGCGTGCGTTGTCGCGGCTGTCAAGACGGCCGGCTTCTGCGGTATGTACTTGGCGTGGCCCGCAGTTGCGTGTGGGAGAGCGACGCCGTGCGGTGTCGACGTGTAGCGGGGCTCGAATCGACTGGAGAGGTCGCGCGCCTGGACCCGCGACGGCGGGCGACTGGTCGGTTGCGGGCGCCGCTCCGTTGGCTTGGAGTGACGCCGGTTGCGGCGTTTAGGACTGCTGCTGCTGCTGGTGCTGGACGAACTGCGTCGGCGCCGTCGGCTGCGAGAGACGCGCCCGTGTCGACTGTGACGGCCGCGCGTCTCGTCGTCTCGCGTCTCGTCTCGTCTACGCCGACCGCAGTCGGAGGGGCCCAGCGGGCTAATGGTGTCTCGGCCGCGACCGATGCGACTCAGCGAGTCGACTTTGGCGGCCTCCCGACTGACGACCATTCGTCCGCGGTTTGGCGGTACGATCACGGCCCGCGCGGTCTGTGTCGATGGAGCGCTCGTCTTCGGCACGCCCACCGCCTTGTCGGTCGTCGGCGGGGGATCGGTCTTCTCGCCGGTCGTCTTCGCGTGGCCGTCGCCTCCTCCAGGCGACGACTCGGGCTTCTGGCGATTCGTCGGCACCCACTGTGCCGGTGGCCCAGCGGCGTCCTTCTTCAGCGCCGCCTTCCGGCGGAGGTATTCTTGTTGGATGTTGGGCGCGCAGCAGTGAACGTTCTCGTTGTTCACTTGAAACCAGTCGGCGGCCGTGAGGTGGCGAACAAGCCAGCCCTCCTCGAAGGCGCGTCCCTGCGGCTTGTTCTGGGCTCGTCTGGGACCCGACTCCCGCGGAGAGTCCGTGGGGCTGACGGCGTTGGCCCCAAGCGGCATGTCGTCGCTCTCGTCCGCAGACGCCGCGCCGTCGGCATTGGGGGTGGTCGGCGGCGCGTCCAGGCCCGTCTCGTCGTAGTCGAGCTCCTCTTCTGTGCCGTCCCTTCCCGGCGTCTTCGTCAAGTCCTGCAAGTGCATGCGGTTCTTGTGCAGGAATTCACAGTAAGTTTTTGACGCTCGGCTCAGATTTCGGAAGTTAATGCGCGTCTTCCTCCGTTTAGGCTCGTCAAGCCAGGACACAACGGCCGTGTTGCCCAGCACCGACTCGATTTTTGCCGGGCCGCGCCAGTGCGGGACTAATTTTCGCTGTCGCGCGAATCTCAAGTTGGGCGACTTGCACCAGACGATGTCACCAACGGAGTAGGTGACGAGTGACTTGTCCTTCACTATGCCCCCGTTTGCAAGCCGCTTATTCTCGTCGTTGTTCAGCTTGGCGACTTTATTCTCGTTTAACTCAATTTCGAATTCGTACCCTTTCAGCTGTCTGATTTCCTTCGTCGACACTGCAAACACGTCGTGATTCCGCCGCACCACGTCGAGACAGGCCTGTCGACCTCGGTCCGTTGCAGCGTCTCCGACCTGTAGGGCTGCCTCGACTTGGTGGCAATGCTCCGCATTCGCCTCTGGAGTGTCGTACGTGATCATCGCAACAGTAGGCTCCGGCTCTCCGTGAGTCGAGCGCTGTGCGCTCCCACTGTCGACCGTCTTCCATGCGCCGCTCGTGAATTCTGACACGTATGTGATGCGCTGACCCCTTCGCAACTTCACCGGCAGTCGCGTCCAGTTCTCGACTGCAATGTGCGCGACTCCGTCAGCGTCGGCGTGGACGATGGATTGGGTGATCGCCACTTCGTCTCCACGCCGGCCGCGACCGTCAACAAAGAGGTCCCGGTCTTTCAACCGCTCTGGGACGCGCACTTGTACGTGTTTTGTCGACGCCGGTGGAATGTAAGTCGTCTTTGTTGGGCTGACCGGGTAGTACTGTATGCGCATGTCGAAATTGGTGTCGTGAATTTCGTCTTCCAGTCTCTGGATGTGCATTTGAATGAGGCCCACGGTTGCTTTTGTGTCGCCGTGCCTCATGTCGCTGGCAGCCGTCTGTGACTGCGTCGCGTCGCGCCGATTCTGGGCAATGACACCTTGTTTTGCCAGTTGCCGTTCTTCTAACTTCATTCTGGCGCGCATTTGCCGTTCTTTGAACTTTTCGATGACGCGTGGCTCTTGCAGTCCTTTTGTCGAGAACTTCCAGTAATAGTCGCTGTTCTGAAACGTGACGTAACAGTCAAACGCTGACAGAACATTCGTCCCGATGACGAGCGGGAGAGCCGTTCTATTGGTGTCGTCAATAAAAAGCTCGCAAATTCGCTTCTTGTTTCCTAGCTGCACTTCCACCTTTACCTTGCGCCTTAGTTGAAATGGGTGTTGCAAGACCGAGTGGAAGTTTGCATCGGTTGCAGTTTCGATTTGGCCGATCATCTGTAGAGCTTTCTTTTTGTCGACACTCTTGAATACCGTATCCAGCTGTTCAGCTCTGATCACCGATATCACCGACCCGGTGTCAAGCAAGCCGACTAGCGGAACGCCGCCGATCAGCAAGGGAATGTGCGGCGTTGGGCCTATGAGTCCACCGTCGTCGCTTGCTTGGTCTGTCGTTCTGCGTGCGCTTGCCGTCTCGTGCTCTACAGGTGTGACGGGAGCCGATTGTTTCGACTCTTCGGCAGCGGCTTCTATCACTTCGCGTCGTTCCGCTTCGATGCTGACAGCGTCACTGCCACCGAACCCGACCGCCGAACCGGCGTCGTCAGTCCCGCAGGTAGACATGGTGTCGGGTTGGATCATGGACACGCCCCCTGTGTTGATGTCGTCGCCCTCCTGTGCTTCAGGCGACTGTAGGCTGCTGTCCTCGTATTCTTCGTCCGCTGGCCGCCACGACCACTGATTCATCTGGTGCGGCTGAACTGCCGAAGCGCCTCGACCGCGGCTCCCAAATTGCCCTCGAGCGCCGCCCGCCCTCGGGTTTGTCGCGTACATCGGGCAGCGACTATCGCGTTGTTTGTGGCCGTTTTGGTTACATGCAAAGCATCTGTCGATGGCCGGATCGAACGGTGGGGGTGGCCGTTGCAAACCCGTTCCGCGCGGATTGAAGCGACCGCCTCTGAACGGTCGGCTGTGCTCCGAGCCGCGGCCTCTGTATGGGGGCGCACTGCCCTGCATGGCCACTTCCGTGTTCGGCAACGGTACACTGACACCGTTCTGGGGCATTTCCGGCACTGTATTGAATACTTCGTGCTGTTGCTGTTGTCGGTCGTCTCGACGCATGCCGCGATGGCCACCACCACGGCCGCGGTGCCGGCCATCTCTGAAGTCGTTCGTGTTTTGTCCGCCCGCAGGCTGCGTCGTCTTCCAGGAATTGTCGTGTATCCGCTGGTGATGCTCGTATGTGTACGCTGCTTTCGCGTACGCGTCCAGCGTGACGTCGCTGGAGTGCTTGAGCACGTGGCTACGCATGCGAGGCGGCAACGCCTGCGCGAACTCGTTGCCCATCATGACTTGCATGGGTCGAGTGTGCGATGCGCCTGGTGTGGTGTACACGTGTGCCTTTCGGATCTTGTTCGCAATTTCTGCGATACTCATTGTCGACGCGTCGTATTGCAGGAAATGCAATTCGTGTTGTTTATCGTCGACGCTGACCTTGTCGATGAGTGACATGGCGTGATGATAGATCAGCGCCTCGAGCGTGCAGGTCACAAACTGTTGCAGCGTCTCTCGGAAGTGGATTCGGGTCTCAACGTCGAGAAAGCGGAAAAACTGATGAATCCACTGCTTGGGGGGCGTGTTCTGATCCAGAAGCCAATATTTGAATGTGTCCACGAATGCCGCGAATCCCTCTGGTGTCATATTCAACGGATTTGCCATTGAGTAGACTTCGGGCTTTGGTGGCTTACTGGCACACGTGTACCCCTCTTCTGGGAAGAAGCCCATGCTTTCGCGATACGTGCTCAGGTACTGGGTGGTCTCGGTGACGAACAGCGCTTCATAGATTTCATAATTTCGCTCTGCTTTCGACACTTCTTTATGGAGTGAACTCGGCCGCCACACCAAGTTTAAAAAGTTCGTCTGGTTCTTGTTCTTGGTTGGCAGACCGAGCGGTGTGCGTTGGCGCAGTGAGAAGATCACCTGCGCGTACGTGTGCCCGCGCCTGTTCACGTAGCTGCCGTCGGGCATAGCGATCGAGTAGTCGGCCGCCTGCGCCGCGGCTGCTGTGACGACGGACGCCTCGATCTCGCGATAGTGTGCCGAGTGTTTTTCTGGATCCGCTGGCAGTGTTTGCAGGTCAACCGTCGGGCCGGCGGCTACGGCTGGAGCCGGGTTTTGGGTAAACCACGCGCTCGTTGGTAGGGCCCAGTTTATGTCGACGCCCTCTGCGCTGCTGCCGCTCTGCCCCATTCGTTGCTGTTGTATCATGGTCAACGTCCGCTGCAACTGCTGTTCTAAGTCAGTTGAGGGACCTGCGCTACTGTTTAGCGACGCCCCTGACTGTGGAGCGGACTGCGGCAGAGCAACGAACTCTGTTGTCGACTGAGTCTGTTCTGGCGTCGTCCACTGCACGCGCTTGTGTCGGCCTGCCAGCGTTACTGGCGGTACTGCCTGTGGCGGCGGCGACAGCTGTCGCTGCGGCAGGAATCGCCCAGTCTTCACCCGTCTCTCCCAGTCGGCGAGAGAACGATCCTTCTGTTCAAGTTGCTGCTCGGCCTCGCGCAGGCGTTCTTCAAGCTCGGCGCAACGGCTCTCAGCGTTCTCGCGTTCAGTTTCGGCTGACTGAACCGTGCGCGCTTGGCTCACCAAGCTGGTGCTCGCCGCGGCGAACATGGTGCGCAACTTCTCCGCCTCCAAGTGCGCTGCGTGCCGTTCGGCCTTTCGGTACACTGCGGCTTCGTTTGCATTGAAGTCGCCCGGCAAACGCAAGCCGGGGATGTCGACTTCGGCGTCGTCGTAATCGGCGTCGCTCTCGTCGCCGCTATCGTCGTCGTCACGCCCGGCGTGCTCGTACCGGTGGAGCGCGTCGCGCTCATCTTCCGACAGCCCGCCGAAGTCAACTAGCGTACGCTTAGGTTTCTTCGGATATTTTGGCTGCGTGTTTCTGTCGGTGGCCCTCACTTTCGCTTCGTGTAACTGACATTCAAAGTGAGCCGGATTTGCGTCGATACTGTATCGCAGCGTTTTCACTCGAAACGCTCTGTTGTAGTCGCGAACAGATTCTTGCAGCGCTCCCAGCGACGGTAGTGTAAATTTCCCACCCTTCTGCGCAATGCGTTCTTCATACACGACCTTGGCCGCACACCTCTCGAAGAGGTCGATGTCGCACGGCAAGACAATCGACAGCGTCGACTCTGGCTGACGCGCCAGCAGGCCCTCCAGAATGAATTTGTCCGTTGCGACACGTTCAAGACGGAGCGCGATCTCGCCTTGTACGTTGGGACAACCGCTGACGACGTCGTCAGTGAGGACCTCGTACTGCTTCACGACGCAGTATGCCTGTCGAAAGTACTCGCTCAGTGTGAACTGAATGCCGTCGATCCGGACCGTCGCCTTGCCAATTTCGTCGGATTCGATGCCGAAGGTGGGCCCGCTGTGGTTTTCGCCTTCAGCCGCCATTCCTGGGACACTGCTCGAACTGGACGCGCTTCTCTGTCAACTGTTCTCGGTTGACGCAAGCAGGAGTCGCCGTCGACAACCTGCGAGCTCGCGGGCAACACCCGATGCGCGACCGCGTCGCGACTTTTCGAAGGGACGATTTTCGTGTTCGGCGTGTCTGACGCTCGTGGACGAGAGGCAAGCGGCTACCCCTCGCTCCTGCTTCCCCGTCCGCGGACGGTATCTGCCTACGGCAACGTCGCAGTTTACGAAAACCGTCTGCCGCTCACCGCAGTGAGCGGCCGTTCGTGCCCGCCTGTACGATGTGCGTGTGTTGTGCAAGAAACTCCGACGAAACTCTAACGCAAACCTTTCGACTGACTCTCCGACGCGAAGAGAACGCGCCAGCGACCGACACACCGTACTCTCCGAATAGCGCAAACACCGTATTCTACGCTTCTAACCACCAATTACCCCAAATGTGGCTTTTTTAAGACCTGTCGGAATTGTCAGTCAGTGCCAAAATACTTTTTGCTGAAGAACTGAGGGACGGCGGCGCAGACTTGGGACGTGACGATCTGCATGCCGGGGTGGCTCTTTTTTACGCGCTCCACGCCTGCAAAGAGAGCCACACACGGCTGCAAGATTTGCAGCCACACCCTGCATACTGGGGAAAGTCGATGAGACATGGGGCTGGCAGAAACTACTAGCACAGCAAGAAGCATAGGGTACCCACTACCCACATAACTGTAACTTGGGGGGGGGGGGGTTACCACCCCCCTATTTTCCAAATGTCTTTTTTACCATGTCTAAAACGATAAAAGTGAGTAAATGTTGGTGTTGTTCAGTGCTTTTCAGCGTTACATGACCAGCTAAATAATACTATGTGGAGCCTCTTTTCACCCACATTTTACCAAAAAGTACGAGTATGTCAAACAAATGGTCGGATCTCCCACTTTGCTCAGCCCCCCCCCCCCGCCACCGACATGGTTACAGGTATGTGTTCTCACGAAAGCTGGACGAGGGGGGGGGGGTAGAGAGCTGAGGGGTTAGTGTCCCCCTACTAACAAGGCCACTGCACCCACTCTGATTGTTGCAGAAGAGCGTCAGAAGGATGACGCTCTCTTCCGGGACGCCCTGCTCCAGCATCTCCTTCATCGCGATCAACACCGTGCTGCCCGTGCCTGCAGCAACGCGTCCCTGTGCGTGTGTGCGCGTGCCAGTGCCTGTGTTGATACGGGCTGTAACCGGGAATTGAACCTGGGGTGGAACGTAATATAGCTACTCTGGTCGACTTTTGCTAAAAGATTTATTTTCCATTAAGTAGGTAGAGGATCCCAAAAATTCTGGTGGGGGGGGATGGTTGGGGTGTGGGTAGGGTCAAAACCAGCACCTAGGGGAGGGAAAACCCCAAACCCCACCCAGTTACTTACAGGTATGCCTGCGTGCATGACAACTACGTCGTCCATGTTCGTGTGTCGGTGTCGCGCGCACGCACGCACTCATCACAGGGTAGAGGAGCAGAACTTTTCTCTTCCGAACGTCTGGTGGGAGGCGCGCGTACAACAACTTGGGCGGCCCGCCGCCAGGGGGCGGCTCGACCAGCAATTTGCCTAAAATGCGTCAACTTTTTAAAAATGCGTCGGAGTATTCGAATAGTTAAACTTGTTGTTGGTTGTTGTTGGATTAGGGGCAACGCTAGGAAAGGCCGTCAATGGCCTATGTAGCATACCCATCTCCATGACGCCATCTACTCTAAAGCCGCATCATTAGCCCCAGACATTCGAAGGAACGCCATCTGTAATCTAGGGCAGCGACGGCACGAGAAAATCCATCGAAGAGGGAAGTCCTCGATCTAGTGGCTCCATCAAGACTCGAACCCAGAACCGTGCGCGCAAGAGGCCAAGGAGAGGCTGACCTACACGTCACCTAGAGTGGTGTCACTCAGTAACACGCGCACGCACGCACGCACGCACGCACGCACGCACGCGCACACAGGTACCGATTCTGATGGCACGGCAGCACTCTCTGAGTCCTTTCTCCATGGCCTCGCCGCTGCGCGACAGCGACACCCCGCAGTTGCCCTTGGCGAAGCGCAGACCGCTGTACGAGACGCCTGAACCAAGTTTACAACATAGGTGGGCTCAGGGGCAGAGGTGTAACTGGCCATCGAAGCTGAGGGTGGGTGAATCTGGGATTTTTCAAAAGTCGCTGGGGGTGACCTGCACGGACAAATTTGATACAATTTCTTTTTCCAGCCTCAATAATGACCTAGACAATGCTTCGTGAATGCTGAAAACACAGCGCCGCAGGCAAAAATTTGTGAATTTTTAGCCAAAAACGCGCTCCAGTGACTCTAAAATTGATCAGTTGGAGCAAAAAAACAGCGCCGCAGGCAAAATTTAGCGATTTTTTGGCCGACAACTCGCCCAAAAGACTCCAAAATGGTCTGTAGGTGCGTAAAATACAGCGCCGCAGGCGAAATTTTTGACATTTGGACAATAAATGCTGCTCACGGGCCTGAAAAACACCTTGGGAAGTATGAGAAACACAATTCAGCCATAGGGGTAACCTGCAGTCAGTGCAGGATTGACTAAAGCTGGGGGGGGGGGTGGTCCTACTTTTCGTGCAGGATTGACTGAAGCTGAGGGTGGGGGGGTGAACCCTACCTACACCCTACCCAGTTACACCTATGGAAGGTCACTGTTGGCACTTTTGCGTTCACTAGGTACACGTTTTTTTGGCTATAAACGTAGCAGAAACAAAAATAGGTATGTATGCATGTATTTACTTTTTTTTTCTTCCCAACCTGAGCACGTCATGACTGTGTGACTCTGGAAGGGCAGCAAGTTCAAGCCCTCCTCAACGACAAGACGAATCTAGGGATTCAATTTGAAATCTTAACTGGTTGGTAGCGAATGAATGAAGGAATTTTTTCAAAATACGAACAGCAAACACACCAATCGATCGGCGTAGAAAATGAAGTCGCTGGAGTTGGTGGTGCTGAAATATCAAATAAATTGGTGAATTACACTCCTCCTTTATTGTTGTTTTGGTTTTTAATAAACGGTACGAATGTATTACAGTGTGAGTGTACGTATACTTCACCAACAGTGAAACCGTGTCTCTCTCACGTGTCTCTTAGAATAGTCTGCAATTCTTTGACTTGATCATTGTTTTCAATAATCACTGGACCATATTTTCCCAACGTTTCATGGATTGTCTCCATTTTTATCGCATTTTCTGAGTGACTGTACTGGCCATTTTGTTGACGCTGTAGGCCTGTTATGTGGCCGCTCATTTCCAATTTTCCGTCAATAGGGTGTTTCTAATATTTTCTTTCGAACTCTTGCCAAACCGGTTCACATAGATGTTTCCGGGCCGATACGCCACCGAAGCGCCGCAGATGCGATTGTATAAAAAATAATGGGACAGAATTTTGCGTCAAAAAAGTTCTGCGTCGACGAGAACGCAGCTGGGCGCCGATGCCCCATACCTGTAACCGGTAAATGGCCAAATTCTGAGGGGTCTCCAGAGCAAAAAAGTGGGGGGGGGGGGTAGCCGACCACTTCTTCACTTATACTGGTACTTTTTGGTCAAAAAAGGGTATAAATGGGCTCTAAACACTGGCGGATCCAGGATTTGTGACAGAGGGAGGAGAAGGTCAATTTTTTCACCGCAATTTACCCCGAAAAGTCAAGTTTAGATTTGACATTTGCGCCAGCCTGCATTCGTTTTGTTTGCATTGTTTTCAACACACAAACCACACTACTATTTGTACTTTTCAGTTCCTTACGTATCTAACGTGAGTTACAAGCAAACCACAGCGCCGCAGGCGAACATTTTGCGCTGTTGAGTGCATTAATCCAAGAAAACGTAAAAATCTGCCTACCTACTTCACCCCTCTGCTCGTCCTTCTTTCTTTCTTCTCCCCCTGAGCTCTCCCCCTCCTTCCCCCACTAAATCTGAGCTGACAGGAGGGGAGACCACTCTCCCCCTTCTGGATCCGCTAGTGGCTCCAAATAGTGTTATTTAGCTGTTTTATGGTCATATAACACTGAAAAGCACTGAAAAAAACCACCATTTACTCACTTTTATCGTTTTAGGCATGGTGAAAATCCTGTGAGAAAATTCTTGGGGGGGGGGGGGGCGGGGGGTGTTGGGTGGGTGTTGGAAAAATTGGAAAAATAGTAGGGGCCCTCCCAAAGCCCCCCCCCCAGTTACGGGTATGGCCGATGCCGACTGAGCTGACGTCGACAGCCAGGACGGAAAGGTGCTGCTCTACTATCAGCAGGGTCATGCATGGAACTGTCGGTTTTAAAGGGTGTAAACGACGCTGGGACTGTGAGCCGTGTGAGAGTTTAGGGGTCAGATTGTCAGGCTTACTCGACAAAACTTTGTGCGTTCTTGCGTACTAGATCGGACTTTCAGATCGCCAGGCCTTCCATGATTCAGAAAAATTCACATTGTGCAGAAAAGAATAGTATCTCTCCCCCCCCCCAGGTACAGGTACCATAATAGCCTACAGCCTACAGGCCAAACGAACCAATTTGTGACCAATGCGGGTCTACCTAGAAGGTTTACGGCATTACGCTGGTTTCAGTTGCCGTCCTGCAGGCAACAAATCAACAGCCCAGCAACTCCAGCAGTTTGTACAGGCCGTGGCCGTCGACACGCTGTCGACAGAGCTCTTCTAGCTCTTGTCGGCTGCTGACGAGCGCAAGCAGACGCGTCGAAAGGCTCCCGGTCGACGGCAGACAAAGCGCGTCGACGACATCAACGGCGGCGGACGGTGCCGACGACGAGGATCTGTCGACGACGTTGTCGACATCCGCGGAGGCCTGCCACGACGCGCTGCTGTCGACGTAGGCGTCGCCACCGTCGGAGGTCGCCGGCGCCTGTCGGTGGCGAGGTCGGCAGAGGGTGGCGACGCGTTGAGAGGCGAGATGGCGCTTCCTATTAAATTTTGATATATACTATAAACCCCATAAATAGCCCGGTATATGGCTTCGTAAAGACATCTATATCTGCAACCTTTTTAATCAAGGTTGCTTACTTTCAAAAGCTGTGGTGCCAATGAATCAATCAATCATACGATAAGTCACGTGATTTCGCAACAGTCTCTCGACCCAGCTTCAATAGTTGGTTGCGAACGGTTCGCGTACTGTAGGGGACCAATTCAATGATCACTGGAAAGATTTCCATGGAGCGAAACAGTGGTCATACACGTCTTCGTCGCGGCGGTGCTGCTGCCACCAGCTGCGGACGACGAGCGTCGACGCCTGGCCGACGTTTTCTTCTGTCGACGCTTGCGACGCCTCTCTGCCGAGCCGGCCGCACCGCTGTCGACAGCCGCTGCCGACGTCTGGTCGGCATCTGGCGTCTTGCGTCGGCGCCGACGACGCAACTTCTTCTGACGAACAGGCGGAGGCGCTGTCGACGCCTTGTCGACAACCGCTGCTGCTGACGGCTCCACTGAAGACTTCGTCGTCTTCTTCTTGCGCCTCTTTCTCTTTCCACCTTCGACAAGCGGCTTCGACCAGTCGACAGCCTCTGTCCCTTGCTCTGTCGGCGGACCTGCAGCTACTGCCAATGTCGTCTTGCCATCGTTGACTTTGATTGCAAACTCGGCGTATCTTGGAGACTGCGACGAGGCCAGCGCCTGGGCGCCAGCCCTGTCGACGAGCGTGGTCGGTTCATCAGGAGCTGCCGACTTGGGCACTTCGCCTGGCTTTGGTTCCAGTTTGTCGGCAGGCCGTTGCGCCACTGTCGGAGTCTTGTGCGCCGCAGTCGACGGAGCCAGCGCCGCTTGTTGTCGCTCTTCGTCAGAATATTCTGAGTCGATAATCTGCGTGATCGACAGTGAGCCGTGGCGTGTCGATGAGCGTCGACTTTTCTGTCGACGCCGACCGCCCTCTTTCTCCCGTTTCTTCTGGACCTTTTTGCGTCGCTCCTTGCCGGCAGCGCCGGCGCCGTCTGCCGCGCTCGACGGCTGCGTCTCGTCGAGTCGCTGGGCGTCGACGAGCCGCCGCTCGCGGTCGAGCTGTCGTCTGTCGAGCTCTGCGGCGCCTCTGTCGGCGAGCTCGTCGAGCAGCCGCATCGCGCGTCGGCGAGCGGGCAGCTCCCGCAACCGCTTCTTCTCTGCCTCCTCTTTCTAGAGGGGAACCCGTGGACAGACCGCCTACTTGCCACAATCTATTCGTACTCTCACTACCATAGATGGATTGTGAACTGCTATGGCGATTACAGTTGTACATACCTATACAGAGTCGATGAAAAGTTTTAGCTCAATGCTCTAATACAACTATCCACAATGTCGTTTCTTGCTCATTGTCGCCCGCTCAGGCTAGCATGAGCTCTCGCTACATGACTGCTTCCAGCGGTGGGGCTCCAGCTCTGTCCACGGTCCCTGGCGTTTCTTTCTCTCCTCAGGGTCTGTGTGCTCGCTTTTCTGGGAAGGAGCTTCGAGCAGCGCTCGGCGCGCCCTCTCTCTCTTCGCCGCCTCCGCGTCAGCCTGCCGGATGCGCTGCACTTGCTCGTAGACCAGCAAGACGCAGACGCAGATGCACCCCAACAGCTGAGAGAAGAAGGGGTTCGTGTCCGCATGCGAAATCGATGCAGTAGAACAAAAAATGGCAGATCTTCGAGCTCAGCCTGCGTGTTGGCGCAATGCACCGTACGCACCAGAGAAATTCACAGTCTTTCACAACATTTTTAATCTTCAATTGCTAATGCATTTTTTCCCTTAGGTCAATGGCTTCAAAACACCATACGTGCAGAAAATCCTGAATCCAAAGTTCGAGAAAGAAAATAGCCAGAAAATAATTAGGTAAATATAACAGGGTCTCTTCGGACACGATTCCAAGTAGAGCGCGGCCGCTGTCGACAGTCCGATAATTGCGTATGAAGAAGC
Source organism: Paralinhomoeus sp. GSCO2_6 (assembly GCA_030248085.1). Classification (NCBI taxonomy): domain Eukaryota; kingdom Metazoa; phylum Nematoda; class Chromadorea; order Monhysterida; family Linhomoeidae; genus Paralinhomoeus; species Paralinhomoeus sp. GSCO2_6. The sequence continues at coordinate 60,208 of JASAMY010003685.1, forward strand.
ATCGACGCCAGCCGTCGACGCCGGCGTCGCTCTCTTGCCCGTCTCTTTTGTCGTCGTCGACGTCGTCGCCACTTCCCTCGTCCTTGGTTCGTCTGTCGCGTCGTCCTCTGTCGGCAGCAGACGCGCAGTGGTTGTCGGCCTCTGTCGGTAGTAGAACGCCTTGGCGTCGACAGCGCTGAGCGACGCGTTGTTGCAGAGCGCGTCGACGCAGCAGCAGGTCGACTCGTCGCCCAGCAGCTCGCAGCCGCCGCCCGGCGCGACCGCGCACCTGTCGGCGTCGGTGGCGCAGCGTTGGCTGAGCGCGTCCGTCGACGCGTCGTAGTGCACCACGCAGGCCGGTGCGACGCCGTCGCACCGCTAAAAAGATTCTCACGAAAAGTTCTGATGGCCAGTGCGACCACTGTCGTCCCCCTCCCTCCCTCCCCCCTCCCCCCACCTGTATGGTAGCGTATCCGAACTTGACGACGAGCGCCGCAGTCGTCTCGTCGACCAGGCAGTAGAGTCGTCCTCCTGCCGACCTCTTGGGTATCAGCTTGGGCAGATCCCGGGCAAAGTCGGCGGACTCGCATTTTCGCGCCTCGCAGCAGTAGTGGAGCGCCTCGGCGTCGAGCGCCTTGGCGCAGACTTCGTGCCGGCGGTCGGCCGTCCGACAGGCGCTGCCCTCTCGCTCGTCGAGCCTGCCGATGCCGCGCGCGCTGTCGAAGGCGAAGCGATAGTAGCAGCCGTCGGGGCACTCCTTCCAGTCGGACTCGTCGTCGGGATGCCTCGAGTAGAAGCACATCTTGAGGTTGTCCGTCGACGCGTCGCGTCGCAGCCGACGACGCCAGACGCGGTTGCAGCCGCCGCCGTTGTCGACGCCGTTCCGACAGCACCACGCGGTGGCGCTGCCCCCACCGCCTTCGGCGTCGACTCGGCAGACGTCGTCGTCAGCGCAGCCGAAGAAGACGAGTCGTCGACTGCCGACGCGCTCCGCCGGCGCTGACGTCCTTCTGACGAAGCAATGCGAGCCCCAGACGCCGCCAATGACGCGACGCCGACAACGCGTCGCCTGTAGTAGAGTCACCTAGAGTTGGAACAGTCGCCGACACGAGTCCGGCAGATGACAGTTTTTTTGTTGAGACCTTGGCAGCGAAGTCGTCGTCGAGATCCAACGCCCCAGAGAAGCACCAGTCGACGCCGTTGTCGACGTCTGACGACGACCTGTCGACGCTGACCGCTCTGCCTGACGAGCAGCCGATTTCAAGCATCAGACAGATCAACTTTATATCAAACTTCATTGTTTACACTAAACCTGAGATAACAACTACTACTACATACTGCACCAAGTGCCAATTTATTTTACATAAAAAGAAACAATAAAACGGAGGACCTTGCGATCAGTGCAATGCAATTGCAACAATGCTGCCTTTGCCTTTTGCCTTTGGCTGCCAACAATGCAAATACCTACATAGGAGTATTAAAAAAGTACCTATATGTATAGAAAATTTACATACCAACAAACATGGATTGAACGGTCGGTAAAGGGTCCAAAACGACGCTGTGACTGTGAGCCGTGTGAGAGTTTAGGGGTCAGATTGTCAGGCTTACTCGACAAAACTTTGTGCGTTCTTGCGTACTAGATCGGACTTTCAGATCGCCAGGCCTTCCATGATTCAGAAAAATTCACATTGTGCAGAAAAAAAAATAGTACCTCTCCCCCCAGTTACAGGTACATGACCATAGCCTACAGGCCAAACGAACCAATTTGCCACCAATGGGGGGCTACCTAAAAGGTTTACGGCATTTCGCTGGATTCAGTTGCCGTCCTGCTTTGTGGCAAAGCGTAGGTACACCGTACACGGATGCTGCGCAAACCGATTCGCACATAGAGTGCGAAACAGAGCGCTCCAAGCGAAGAACAACAGAGCGCAGTTCAACAAAATCTCGCCGACAAACACAGCGTCACACCAACTACAGTTTCGGACGAAACAAAAAATCTCCGGAAGGCAACAAATCAACAGCCCAGCAACTACAGCAGTTTGTACAGGCCGTGGCCGTCGACGCGCTGTCGACAGACGTCAGACGTCGACAGCTTGCGAAGTAGGTACAACCGTACAATTAGCTGATCATTTTCTGCGACATCGACCTGACTGTATGACTGTAAGCATCTGTGCCAATGTGCGCCAGCGCCTAGGACCACAATCTGTGTAGCTACCGTTAATCCTCCAATAGTGCCCCACCTCCAATAGTGCCACCTCCTCCAATAGTCAAGAAGTTATACAGGGACACAAATCAAGCAGCAGTATTGTAGAAGTGGCCTGTAAATAGTGCCCCAGGGGTAGAGCGAGGTTGAAAGTATCGTGCCCGGGGGCACTATTGAAGGGTTTACGGTATGTGCCTACATACAGTACGTATATTGAATCAATTGATAGAAATTATTATGTATTTTTGTGAATTAAAGAAAATGTACAAATAATTTTTACAGAGAAAAATTAAATTTATAATTTTGTGTGGTACTTTCTGCAATTGTGGGGTTTCGCCTATGTACGTACGTATATGTACGTATATGTTGTGGGGGGGGGCGACGTTGCATAATGAACACACACTTCGCGTAGGGTAAAAAACACCTTTCTGCCTATTCTAGCAGCCCCACGGCTGCCCAGCATGCTGTCCACTTTCGCACTACTCTCTCGCTCTCTTACACACGCACCGAGATTCACACGACGTCACACACGGCGCGCGCACACAATTGCCAGGGTCGCTTAGACTGTGTCTGCTTCTTCACCACCTCTTGACTTTACGTTGGCTAGTGTAAGGCCGTTTGCGCGTTGAGTGTGGGTGTGTGCCGCAGCGCAGCGCCTCTGCCAATACATAGGTTGCACAGTTACTGACTGCGAGTTACTACAGGTACATGTCAATAGACTTAGAAATGGGAATCTCACCACTCGCTTTCTTTATCAATCTATTCTGCGCCATAGTTCAGTGGAACGAGTCGTTCGCCATTGCGGAATGCGTTACTTGGCAAGAAAATGCAAAGGTATGCAGATTTGCGCGTTTCGAGCGCTTTTGCCGTATTTCTGCTGCACAGCAGTTCGGCACAACCATAAATACCGTAAATAACCCCTCTAACGAAATCGCGTTTCAGCGCCGCAAATTCAATTCTGCACCGTCAGCATCGACCTCGTGCCGTATTGAAGACGACGATTATATGGCCAGGCGAGCGATCGACGAAGCCAAATCGGCGCACTGCAAAGAAGAGATTCACAAGCATTTGTGCAGATTGAAGGATCCCAACTTTTATCCCGACATTCCGATGGGGTACAGATCCTGGGGCTGCGTCAATCCCAAAAAACTGGGTAAGGTCCAATAGTTGCCTGCACCACTTCAAAGGCGGTTGAACTATCAAAATCACTTTGGTTTCAGAAATAAGAAAACCGGACAAACTTGGCGAAGTGCCATCGAGACTTCCCGCAGATTTGATCCGAGAGCAGCTGCCAAAAATTGCGTTTCTTTTGCAACTGAACGGAAGAGACGTCAGGCAAATAAGGCGTCTATTCAAGGCGATCTATCACCCGAGACACTACTATTATTTGCATATTGATTCGACGCAAGAATATCTATACAGAGGTTTAAATTTGAACATGTGTAGTGGATAGATGTACGTGTGTACATGTACCTACGCATGACCAGCTGTGACAGAAACAGAATTTGAACGATCGCTGACTCATAATTATCAAAAACGTGCAGTCAGTTAAACAAAGGAGCTAGCCATTCAGAACTTTCAAGGGAATTAGAAAAACTTCAAAACGTTTTTATTCCGAAAATTCGATATCACCCATCATGGTGTTCACCAGAAATTCTAACAATGCACTTGACAGCCTTTGAAGATCTGTGTTCACACAAGCAATTGAAAAGCTGGGTCGGTCAGTGAACAATGAGTTTTCTCAATATTTATTTGCAATTCTCATTTTTTTTTTGCACTTTTAGAAATGGAGTTTCGTCATTAACCTCAGCGAAAGCGACTTTCCATTCTTCTCTCTACGAGAAATTGAGTACCTTCTCCACAAGTACCTACTTCACTTCTGTCATTTTGTTTTATCATACCAAGGAAATATTCTGCGACTTTTGCTTATTTCAGCAGTGGAAATCGATCCTTTTTGAACGTGGACAGACTCAGTTTGGATGACCCACGCTATAACGCATTTCTTCAGTGTGAAGGAAGCGTGTATAAGTTTGGAACCATGTACGACTTTTGTTCAGCTTAACAAATAAAAAAAGTGTGCAAAAACAACATAACACAAATTAATAACCGTGTTGCTGACACATTTAAAAAAGCGGTTGGGGCTTTCACCCACTCCCCGAAGGGAGGCACCTGGCCCAGCTGGTTGAGCGTTTCCGCTTTTACCAGTGTGCCCTGCTGCCGTCGGTGTCAACTGATCACACAACATCACCCATGTGGGTGAAATTGTGCAGCCAGCTGGCTGCACTGCTGCAATACTGCTGCAATACTACAACATACTGCAATTATGCAACCTCTACCCACTGGCGGATCCAGAAAAAAATTTCGGAGGGGGGGGGGGAAGGATTTTGCAGAAGGACCCTGTTGAACTTTTTAGATGTTTGGGCATTTTGGAAGTGGTTTGGGCACCAGATCGGTCCATTTTTGACGATTAATGAATATAGGCGGCGCCGCAGGCGAAAATTTTGCTACTTTTGACCACCTACAAGCAATCTTATGCTAAGAACTAGGTCAGCTAGCCGCGTTTTTTTTCCCACCGCCTATCCCTTTCCCCTTTTTCCCCCCTAGATTTCCGATTTCGGGAGGGAGAATTCCCCCTTTCCCCCACCCCTGAATCGGCCACTGCCTCTACCATTCACTCCACTCCACACTATCATGTAATTCATACATTAATTTTACAAAAGCTTAAAATAGGATTAGGTACACATTTCCAATATCTATAAAACCTTTCAGACCCGCTCTGCCAGCAGATATTGGACTAATCACCGCTACAGACTGGTTCGGTTTGCACAGAAGCTTCATCGAGTACGTGTTATATGCAAATGACCCCGTTGTGGAGAGTCTGAAACGATACTTGTACTATTCCATGGTACCAGCGGAAACGTTTCTGACATCTGTAAGGAACACTACATAGACTTAGGTAAGTAAAATGTTAAACTTCAGTTTTTTAAAAATTATTTCAGGTGGCGGCTAATACTCACTTGTGTAGCAGCGTTGTGAACACAAACTTGAAGTTCGCCGAGTGGAAACTGCGCCCAGGAGGTTAGGAAGGTCAAACATAAAAAACACGCACGCACGCACGCACGCACGGCCTAGGCTGCGATTGCCGCGAGAAATCCTACGTTGGCAGCTGCAAATGCTCGCCCTTCGTTGTCGGCAGCGTTGGATTGGTAGGTTACGAAATTTTGCTTACTACGCTTAGTATTTTTAGTTTAAAACCAGCATTTTCAGAATCCCTCATTGTTCGTTCGCGATTCGCATCGGGCGCATGGACACGTCTTCGGCAGAAAATTCGACGCAATGATAAACAGCACTGTAGTAGAAATGGCTGACCAAATGGTAAGCTACCTGGTAGCATAATTTGACACATTTGTACAAACTGCCCAGTTTTAGAGACGAAACAGAAGTTTCAACGTGGAGAACGTAGACACCGCTCATTGGCTAAACGTCTACTGCAGAAAAACTGACAACCCGAGCAGAAAATCAAATTTTTACGCTCAAGTTGTCGAGTGGATTGTTGACAGCACTAAAATAATTGACTTGAAGTAAGCGCATTAAAATTATACCTACAGGTGCAGTTTCGTCGCAACAAATCTAAGAAAACTTGCTTGCTTATGCTTTAGATGCAAGCTGACGCATTTGCAGAACGTCTTTCTGTACAAAAGCTCTGATCAAAGTCGTATTGAATCGATCCTAGCGTTCACTGCCGAATGTGACGCCCAAAATGTCACGCTAGAGGCAAGGCTGGGCCGGCGTAACGAACAGGGCGTAACCGCACCACTTCGAATTTTGGAAAGTGAAGGGCACGTAATGCAATTGGTGGAACTGCGTTTTGGGGATAATTATGATGTTCGATACAATCGCTTTAAAGAGGTGGACCCAATCGTTTTTGACGGTTTGTTTTTGAGAATATTCAGTTAGCTACTTGGCTGTAAAGGTACCTACCGTAAACCCTCGAGCTGTAGGAGGGGAGGGTGAATAATTATAGGGGGAGCTAATTATAGGGAGGCCAATACACTGGATGTGTCGATGTGTGGCGATGTTTGTTGGCGCAAAGCGCATGGAGGCGATTTTTGAGGGAAAATGACGCTGCCCAGCAGACATGGAAAAAAATATGCCTTTTAGACGATGGTCCATTTAGGGAGGGCTGTAATTAAGGGGGGGGGCTAATTATAGGGTTTACGGTATCTTGTCGCTGTAGACTCCGAAGACGCATCTGTGAACCTGGTGTTCAACTGCTCGAGCTGCGTCAACAACCCTCACGCGGATCTGCGATACGGCGTTCCAGTGGGTTTGATCGTGCAGTGGTTCCATGAGACATCCTCTGAATCCGCAGTGAGAACTGCAAAACTGGTACGCTGCAATTTTGAAAATTACAGAGTTTTAAATTTTATAAAATATCCCTACTTTAACAGATGGTCCATACGCCCTATCTACCTCCGAATTCGTTCGCCGACGCTCTACCAAAATCACAGGTACTCATTTCGTAAAATTATGCCGCAATATTTTTTCTGCCGTTTTTAATTGGCATCCTCCTCCATTTATGTTAGCAGTGTTACCAAATCTTGCAGCTGAGATTCGGCAACTGGACCGTCAAGGTGTTCCACGAAGCAAAGCAAATGGCTCAAATCGACTTTGCTGTGTTTCCTAGTGAAGAATCTTCAAGGAGAATGAAATTGATTCAGAACGAATTTAAATTGAGAGACGTCTGCGTCTTGGAAGGAACGTTGTATTCGAACATGTTCCGATGCGAAAGCACCCAGTGGAGTAGCGTAGCTCCTGATTACAAATCGGAACTAAATTTCGACCATGCCTTCTAGGAAGGAGCTGTCGTTTCAAGTGCTATGAATATACCCGGTAGTTGTTGGTTGTGAATGCGCCTTGCGCTAAAAGTTGGATTCGGAAGTACGCAGAAGCGACGTGTTGCGGTAGCAGGAGAATTGATCCGCGATTCCGCACTAACGCTAAAACACAGCGATTATTCACGATGACAAAACAAATGTAATGTTTACACAGGCACCACGTGTCGAAATCGGTTGCTTTCAAAGCAGTCGTCGTTGGGAGACGCCCGCTTATCATACGTTTTACGACATTCCTTTATTCCTTGAGCGAGCGATTCACAACTACCGTAAACCCTATAATTAACCCCCTATGATTAGCCCCCCCTATAATTATACACCCTCCTTAGACCACTTTGAGTTATAAAGCCCCCCCCCCCCTATAATTACACCCCCCCCCCTAAATGGACTATCGTCTGAAAGGCAACACTTTTCATGTCTGGATGTATGTATGGTCGCGTATGTGTACAGGGTGGCCCAGGGGATCGGAGTCAACTTTGATCGCTCGCCACTCCGTTCCATGTTGGCCAATCTTCTTGAAATTTTGATATGTTATACCTTAAACCTTTATTTAGATACGTGCAAAGTTTCAGCCATTTTCCCCTTCGTGAGAAAGTTTTGGTTTTGTGTAATTCGCCTTGTAATTCTCGGTATGGGGATCGTCAAAGACATTGTGTACTCTCAGCGCTCCACAAGCGTCGAAGAGTTGAAAGACGCGATAGAAAACGCGTTTGCCCACCTAGACGCTGACTTCTGCCTGAAAATTTGCCGCTCCGTCGCAGACCGCTGTGAGAAATGCATCGCTGTGGATGGCCACTTCGAAAACCGCTGATTTTGTGTAGACCCGAGTGAAAGTTTATTCGTTTGGCCGATTTGGCTGAAACTTTGCACGTATCTAAATAAAGGTTTAAGGTATAACATGTCAAAATTTCAAGAAGATTGGCCAACATGGAAGCGAGTGGCGGGCGATCAAAGTCGACTCCGATCCCCTGGGCCACCCTGTATGTATGGTACACGTATGTGCACGTGAGACTGTGTGAGAGTGTGTTAGAGTGTACCAACGTGTGTGCACAGCGCCTTTTTCCCTTAAAAATCGCCTCCACGCGCCTTTTTGCCCACACATCTTCCCACTTATCGACACTTCCAGTTTATAAGCCCCCCTATAATTAGCCCCCCCCCCTATAATTATACACCCTCCTAGAGCTCGAACGAAAAAATTAGCCCCGGGGGGCTAATTATAGGGCTTACGGTACACTAGTGACTGTTGTTGCATTTGCAAGCGCGAGCGCTGGGAGGGTCAGTGCGAGCGGCGGTCGACGAAGCGCTCGACACGTCCGCAGAGCGCAGTGAGAGCGTGCATCCCCCCTGGCCAAGGTTATTAGTAAGCCCGATTAACCCGGCTTTAACTCAGTGACCTCGTCGGAAGGGAGTTGGACCCCCGACCACGAGCGCGCCGACCACTGCGCCCTACCACTGAGCTACACACTGTTCTGTTCCTCCATTTTGCAACGGCCTCAGAAACTCAGAGAACGTTGGACGTTGGACGTGGACGTGAACTCAGAGAACGTTGAAGCACGGACCACGGGCGAGCCAATCCGAAGCCTTACTACAACTGAGCTACTCGCTTTCACAATGAAGAGACTCCGACAACTCTGCAGTCCTTGACACTGTGCTCGGCGCACCATTCATTCGAGTACAACGCGAACCCGGCTGATACAACATCAGATAGCCTCTCCAGCAGCGAGCAAACAATGCTGACGTGGATGAATGGACACCCACGTGAAGCACATGTTCGTCCACATGTCTGACGACACACGAAGTAATGTACCTAGGCACGGTACGGCTGTGCTTTTGTTAAATCCTTTCGATTTTTATGTATACGTAAAAAACTTGAAAGCGGTGAAATTATATTTTCACTTTTCCAACCTTTATCGGCGCCCCTCTTGTACAGTCGGTCAAACCACTTCCTCGGTTTCTTTTCACGTGCTCTAGCGCGTGCTTCACGTAAGCCGCCGACACGCGCTTGGCGTCAGTGTCTATACGTCCGCCCATCTTGTCTTTATAATCTGCGCTGCCCTTGAGTCTGTTGCTTGCAGTACCTTGAGAGAATCGCTCCTTCGACTCGAAAAAGCGATGTTTCTCTACGCGCTGCTCGCCGTCATTGCCGCCTACTTGCTCTACTTCTACTTTTGGAAGCGCCGACACCTGCCACCGGGCCCCTTTCAGCTGCCCGTCCTCGGCAACGCTCTGACCATAGGCGCAGGCAAGACGCCCATCGGCCAAGTCCTGAGAAAGCTGGAAAAGAGGTTCGAGCTCGGAGCATTTTCGTTTCGTTTCGACATTTCGTTGTCTTTGCCTTCTCATTTCAAATATTGTGGAGGAGTCGTCGGCGTGCGCGTGTGGTGTAGCGGTAGCGCACTGGACGGTAATCCAGATACGTGGGTTCAGTTCCCATAGCGGGAAGCGCCAGTTTTTTCTCAACTTTCCATACCCCATGTGCCATACACGCCGTACATGTGCCAACACAATGTCCTTGCCAATTGAGATTCGGGTCCATCTACACCCTGAACGTGATGGGGTTAGAAGCGGTGGTCGTGAACGACTGGGAGATGATCAAGGAGCACTTCATCAAGAACGGCCACGCTTTCGCTGGAAGGCCCTACACGTATTTCATGTTGGATGTTATGAGAGGTGCGCAGTTTGCTTGTTCGCCGTCTCTTCGTCTGAGGAGGGCGATGGATAGAAGAAGGCGGAAATTCAATAGGAAAAAGAGAAGATTGAATAGACTTTATGTGATTTTGTCTCAAAGCAACAGTTTTTTTGAGAAACCAAACGGCACCATTGCTTATTTCATGGTAATTATGCGGTGATTAACTAATTAATTAGTCACGGGAATTAAGGTGGCTACAACCAGTGGCGTAGCCAAGGGGGGGGGGAAGGGGGGGAAGCTTCCCCCCCCCCCCCGAAATTCTCCGAAGCTAAAATTTTTTAACTTGGTACCCTCTGTTGCAAAAGTGCCAATCTGGGCATTTTTCTCAATTTCAATGCAAATAATGATAAAAACGACACTAAAGAGCCAAATTTTCGCCTGCGGCGCATTGTTTTGCATTAAAAACCGTGAAAGTTCGTTACCCTACTCTAAAAAATTTGCCTGCGGCGCTATTTTTAGCACGGAAATCGACCGTTTTGACAACATTGCTAACGTTTTGGTGTGAATGTAGTCAGACAAACGAGCGCAAAGCGTGTAAACAGATTGGATGAGAGAGTGTCTAAAGCTTCCCCAGCCGAAATGGCACAATGTCCAAAAAATTCGACAGGGTCCCCCCTGTTGCAAAATTGAGAATTTGGCCGAAATTGGACTTCCCCCCCCGAAATCAAGTCCTGGCTACGCCACTGGCTACAACGGAATCCTCTTGACCGCAGGCGCAAAGTGGAAGGAGCAGCGCCGCTTTGCGCTACACACGCTCAGAGATTTGGGCTTTGGTGGGTTCAAAACCCCAGTCCGGTCCGATCTGATACAGTTTCAGTTCCGTTTCCTATTCCAATTTCAATTCCAATTCCATCCCAATCAGTTGCGCCAATACGACGAGTGGATCGGCAGTCGAAAAGGCGAATGGGGGCATCAGCAACTGTATTCCAGCTTGCAAAGTGTTTTGTTGCAAGTGAAAGTGTTTTGTTGCAAGCTTGCAAGTGCAAAACAAATGTTGGCGTAGAACAACAACAGCCGGTTTCCACCCCCCCCCCCCCGCCAATTGTTACTGCCCTCTTGACGCTGCATTTTACTCGGTTTCAGGACGAAGCCTCATGGAAGAGTACGTTTTTCCTATTGAAATTGGCCACTTTACACGAGCCGTGGAACGCTTGGTCGAAGACAACCAGGGCGTTGTCGATCTAAAAGTGCCCATTCAAAACTGCGTCGGCAACATCATCAACTAAGTTGTGCTGGGCTGTCGTTATGATGACGTGAGACTCGATTGCGTTCGATGCCTGCAAAGCACAAAGTATACATGCTAATTAATTGATGACTACTAATTTGTGAACTCCGTTCAGAACGGGGCTTCGGTCCAGAGAATCAGAACGGCCATGGACGCGTTCATGTCGCGCGCCTCCAGCGACGTGCGCGCCACGCTGCTCGCGTATTCATGGAGTCGGTTCCTGCCGTTCATGCGCGGCTTGAACGCGCTCGTGGAGAGAATGATGGCCCAGTTCGACGTGGTGTTCGCGCCGCAGCTGGCGAGCATCGAGCGGGTGGTGCGGGAGGGCGACGACGACGACGCCGCCGAGACGAAGTCCCTGTGCGAGGCCTACGTTTGGCGACTGGTCGCGATCGAGGCGGGCAAGGCGGAGAGGGGCTTCTTCGACCGGCCCCAGATGATGGCCACCATCTTCGACATCTGGGCCGCGGGCTTTGACACGACGGTCACGGCGCTCTACTGGTTCTTCCTCTACATGATCCACTACCCAGAGGTGATGAGTCGCTGCCAGCAGGAGATGGACGAGCGGCTGGGAAGGGAGACGGCCGTCAGGATGGAGCACAAGAAGGAGCTGCCATTCACCACTGCCACTGTCAACGTGAGTAGTTGACCACAGTGGTGGATCCAGGGGTGGGGGAACGGGGGAATTCCCCCCTCCCAAAATCGGAAATCTAGGGGGGGGGAAGGGGAGAAAGGGATAGGTGCAGAGAGAAGAAACGCGGCTATCGGACCTATAGTTTCCAGCATAAAATTGTTTGTAGGTTGGTCAAAAACAGCAAAATTTTCGGCTGTGGCGCTGCATATATTCGTTAATCGTCAAAAATGGACCGATTAGGTGCCCAAACCGCTGCCAAAATGGCCCAAAATGCACAAAATGGCCGTTTTGAGGCGCATACTTAGCCCTCTTCCTTCCGTCGCGGGCATTGGTCGGCTGTCGGCGGGCCTCATACCTGTAACCGGGTCTGGAAGAGTGGCGGGAGTAAATGGCCGAATTCTGGGGAGGGGGGTGTGTCTGGAGCAAAAAGTGGGGGGGGGGGTAGCTGTCCATTTTTGAGTTATACTTGTACGTTTTGGTCAAAACATAGGTATAAATAGGGTCTAAACAGTGTTATTTACCTAGCTGTTTTATGGTCATATATAACAAACACTGAACACCACTGAAATACACCAACAACCAACACTGAAATACAATACAATACACCAACACCACTGAAATACACCACCAACTCACCGTTATCGTTTTAGACAGAGTGAAAATCCCTTGGGAAAATTTTGGGGGGCGGGGGTTGAGTGGGGGGGGGGGGCGGTGAGTGGTTGGAAAAATTCTGCCGCCCGCCCCCCCCCCCCCCCCACCCCCCCAGTTACAGGTATGACGGACGTTGTCGTTGCAGGAGCTGCAGCGCTGCATCAACCAGACGCAGGTCAATGTGTGGCACACGTGTACGGAGGACGTCGTCGTCGGCGGCTACCGCCTCAAGAAGGGCACGGTCATCGTGCCACAGATCTCGGCCGTGCACATGGACGAGCGCCACTTTCCCCAGCCGGCTCGCTTCGACCCCAACCGACACCTAGAGGAGGATGGAGTCACGCCCAAGAAGGTTAGAATTGTGACGACTGGTCGCTCGTGCGCTCACTGGATGGAACGCGTTTTTGCCGCAGTGCGAGCAACTGGTGCCCTTCTCGGTGGGCAAGCGCTCGTGTCTGGGCGAGAGCCTCGCCCGCATGGAGCTCTTCATGGTCTTTGCCAACTTCTTCCAGCAATTCTCTGTGGAGAAGGCGCCCTTCGAGCCGATGCCCAAACTCGAGGCGCTGCAGCCGACGCTGCCCGCAGCCACTCCATACAGCTGTCTCGTGTGCCGCAGAAGCTGAAGAAAGGCCCAATGGTCATATGCAGACATCCCCCCACACCCGTGAATATACATTTGTTGGAGCAACCCTTTAAACGAAAACCTGGTAGGTACCTACCTATACTCATTTGACTACAAAGAAAAAAGAGGAAGAAAATGCTACAAAATCGAGTGTGTACGTCGCTTTCTGCACTTTTAGCATCAGCCACCGCTGCAAAAACAATTAGAATGCAGTGCAGTTCTACTGATCCCCTAGCTTAGTGTCAGTTAGAGGCATTGTTTCATGGCTCAAAGTGCAAAAACAATTAGAATGCAGTGCAGTTCTACTGATCCCCTAGCTCATTGTCAGTTAGAGGCATTGTTTCATGGCTCAAAGTGCAAAAACAATTAGAATGCAGTGCAGTTCTACTGATCCCCTAGCTCATTGTCAGTTAGAGGCATTGTTTCATGGCTCAAAGTGCAAAAACAATTAGAATGCAGTCTGTGGCGTAGCCAGGACTTGATTTCGGGGGAGGGGGGAGTCCAATTTTGGCCAAATTCTCAATTTTGCAACAGGGGGGACCCTGTCGAATTTTTTGGACATTGTGCCATTTCGGCTGGGGAAGCTTTAGATGCTCTCTCATCCAATCTGTTTACACGCTTTGCGCTCATTTGCCTGACAACATTCACACGAAAACGTTAGCAATGTTGTCAAAACGGTCGATTTCCGTGCTAAAAATAGCGCCGCAGGCAAATTTTTTAGAGTAGGGTAACGAACTTTCACGGTTTTTAATGCAAAACAATGCGCCGCAGGCAAACATTTGGCTCTTTAGTGTCGTTTTTATCATTATTTGCATTGAAATTGAGAAAAATGCCCAGATTGGCACTTTTGCAACAGAGGGTACCAAGTTAAAAAATTTTAGCGCGGAGAATTTCGGGGGGGGGGAAGCTTCCCCTCCCCCCCCCATGGCTACGTCACTGAATGCAGTGCAGTTCTACTGATCCCATAGCTCAGTGACGGTTAGAGGCATTGTTTCATGGCTCAAAGTGCAAAAACAATTAGAATGCAGTGCAGTTCTACTGATCCCCTAGCTCAGTGTAAGTTAGAGGCATTGTTTTATGGCTCAAAGTGCAAAAACAATTAGAATGCAGTGCAGTTCTGCTGATCCCCTAGCTCAGTGTCAGTTATAGGCATTGTTTCATGGCTCAAAGTGCAAAAACAATTGGAATGCAGTGCAGTTCTACTGATCCCCTAGCTCAGTGTCAGTTAGAGGCATTGTTTCATGGCTCAAAGTGCAAAAACAATCAGAATGCAGTGCAGTTCTACTGATCCCCCTAGCTCAGTGTCAGTTAGAGGCACATGCTCAAAGTGCAAAAACAATTAGAATGCAGTGCAGTTCTGCTGATCCCCTAGCTCAGTGTCAGTTATAGGCATTGTTTCATGGCTCAAAGTGCAAAAACAATTACAATGCAGTGCAGTTCTACTGATCCCCTAGCTCAGTGTCTGTTAGATACATTGTTTCATGGCTCAAAGTGCAAAAGCAATTACAATGCAGTGCAGTTCTACTGATCCCCTAGCTCAGTGTCTGTTAGAGACATTGTTTCATGGCTCAAAGTGCAAAAGCAATTACAATGCAGTGCAGTTCTACTGATCCCCTAGCTCAGTGTCAGTTAGAGGCATTGTTTCATGGCTCAAAGTGCTAAAACAATCAGAATGCAGTGCAGTTCTACTGATCCCCCTAGCTCATTGTCAGTTAGAGGCATTGTTTCATGGCTCAAAGTGCAAAAACAATTAGAATGCAGTGCAGTTCTACTGATCCCCTAGCTCAGTGTCAGTTAGAGGCATTGTTTCATGGCTCAGAGTGCAAAAACAATTAGAATGCAGTGCAGTTCTACTGATCCCCTAGCTCAGTGTCAGTTAGAGGCATTGTTTCATGGCTCAAAGTGCAAAAACAGTTAGAATGCAGTGCAGTTCTACTAATCCCCTAGCTCAGTATCAGTTAGAGGCATTGTTTCATGGCTCAAAGTGCAAAAACAGTTAGAATGCAGCGCAGTTCTACTGATCCCCTAGCTCAGTGTCAGTTAGAGGCATTGTTCCATGGCTCAAAGTGCAAAAACAATTAGAATGCAGTGCAGTTCTACTGATCCCCTAGCTCAGTGTCAGTTAGAGGCATTGTTCCATGGCTCAAAGTGCAAAAACAATTAGAATGCAGTGCAGTTCTACTGATCCCCTAGCTCAGTGTCTGTTAGATACATTGTTTAGTGGCTCAAAGTGCAAAAACAATTACAATGCAGTGCAGTTCTACTGATCCCCTAGCTTAGTGTCCGTTAGATACATTATTTCATGGCTCAAAGTGCAAAAACAATTACAATGCAGTGCAGTTCTACTGATCCCCTAGCTCAGTGTCTGTTAGAGACATTGTTTCATGGCTCAAAGTGCAAAAACAATGCATGCAGTGCATTGTTTTTCCATAGAATGCAGTGCATTGTTTTTCCATAGAATGCAGTGCAGTTTGTACTGAAGCGGCAAGTCTGACTGCGCCTGTACAAGGTTCTTCTATACAAACTTCTGTACAAACTGGTGAACAGTACACGAAATGGGGCACGCAATGGCGAGTCAGACGGGTATGTACACAGACTGAACACTGATCTGTACACTGGCTTCCGTTGTCAAATGGGCAAGGGTATTGATGTGCGGCGAGGGGAGGGGAGAGGGACGTTATCTCGGCGTCATCCGCTCGTGCCCCAGGTGTCCAGTCCGGTCTTGCAGCAGGTGCGCTGCCGCCGTCGCTTGTCAGCTGAGAGGCGCCGCTTGCGCCACAGGCAAGTCTTGAGCGCTGATGGTGGCTGGATCAGAGGGCGCAGCTGCAGTCCGATCGGCGGGAGCTAGGCTTGGCGGCGCTTGAGGGGTAGGAGCGACGCCTGGCTGCTGGAAGCCGGTCGGCGGGTGGCTGGCGTCCTTGAGAAAGTTCAGCGCCGTTGCAGTCCGGAGTTGGAGAGAAGATTGCCGGATTACGGTATGTACAAGTGTAGGCCGGCTGGTGGACGTTCTGGCGGACATCAGTACACCTTCCCCCTTGGACGAGCTGTGTCCTCACGGTGTATTCTTTGTTTGGGTCCTGTATATTGCCTGTATGCACTGGAACAGCTATTGCTTAGCTGCTGCAGAAGGCGATTTGCACCAATGACCGTACTCGTTGCATTTCTTCGTTCGGATCTTCGTTGCATTTCTTGGCGAGAACGTTGACAAGCGTCCGGGTGGCTCTCTCGGCAGCCCCGTTGCCCTGCGGATGACTTGCCGTCGTGTGGCGGACCTTTACGCCTGCATGAAGCGACTAAACAAGTCGAGGCAGACGAGCACGTACTTCTTGCCGTTGCGACTTCTGGGCAGGAAGGTTATGTCCATCGCCACGATGTCCCTTGGAGCTGATGTCGCTATGGGCTGGATGGCTGGACGTTCTTTTGCTTCTGGATGTCGCTTCTTGCAAATTTCGCAGCTGTTGACGACTCTGCTGATGTCCTTCAACATCCCTGGCCAGTAGTATTTCTTGCGCAGCTGGACGCCGATCGTCTTGGCACAGAAGTGACCGCCAAGTGGTCCAGAGTGCTCGTCCTTGATAAGCTGTTCGCGAAGCGCCGCTGGCACGTAGAGCGCTCGACAGTCGTCGGCTTTGGAGTAGTAGAACCCGTCGATGCACTCCAGATTCTCAAGCAGCTCTTGGTCGTCTGACGAAATCGCTCTGGCATAGTCCACTGGGTCTATTGACGTCGTTGGCAAGATCTGCAGACGCAACACTCTAGCTCGCGACAGGGCATCCGGGACGACGTTGTTGAACCTGGACCGAATGTCAGACCGAATGGTCAGACCGAATGACGTCATTTGGTGGCTGGGACATGGTCGGAGCCGTCTGGACAGCAGGTTGGCCTCCTCTGGGAGGTTGGCCTCCTCCGGGAACCAACCCGGCGGCAGTGACAATTCCGGCCCGTTAGGGGAGCCAGCCCCCTACGATCGGGCTGACTGGGTCTCATCTGTCACTATAGCAGCGGTCGATTGTGGGTCTCCGCGATCATAGAAGCGGCCCACAAACAAACAAGCAATCTAACACACACAGCACTCAGTGGGTGCCCGGGCAAGGAAGTTCCTATGGGGGTAAACCGTGGCGTGGTTACGCCATACCCCACAGTCTGAGGCGCAACACCGCGAGGGCGTCGTGGTTTACCCCCATTTCCTCGCCCCCCAGTTTCTCGCCCCCCCCCCCAGTTCCTCGCTTTCTCAGTTCCTCGCTTTCTCAATTCCTCGCTCCCCAGTTTCTCGCCCCCCAGTTCCTCGCCCCCAGTTCCTGGCTCCCCAGCGCCGCGCCGCCGCCGCCGGCGCTCGCGAACTGCGGCAGGAGCACCGCTCCCAGGATCGGGCACTTCGTCGTCACTACGGTGCCTCCGCAGTCGTCGTCGTCTGCTGTCGCACTGGCACACGGCGGCAGCGGCATTGTCGACAGCTTCGGCGTCGACACGCGGCCGCAGTCGACCCCGTCTGCGTCCAGTGGAGGCCCTCCAAAATCAACGAAGCGGCAGAGCCAGAGGCCGGCGTCCGTCGCTCCGCTAGCAGCGCTGGAAGACTGGTCGGAAACTGTCGTCAAAACGGCGTCGTCGAGCTTGCCGAGTGACTCGTCTGCCTTGGTTCGGGGAACCGTCTGGGAAGCCGTCTACGTCAGCTGTGGGTACGTCGACTGCAGATAAAGCGTCGCGAACAGTGAATCAGAAGCGCGAACTGAATTTATGCAGTTCAAAACAATTCTAAAGTTCCGTATCGTACTGACTCCTTAGTGGTTATTACATATTGGGCATGTCTAAGCGTAGTCGAATTCAAATTATTGGGGTCTCATGGCGAATGCAAGCTTGTCAGTAGACTCAGACTCTGACTTTGGCGTATCCTTGGCGCATCCTTGGCTTATCGGCACATTTGGCGTATCCGCTTTGGCGTATCGGCCCGGAACCTTGATTTGAAGAGCAATCGCAAATCGTCGTATACTGTAGGTGTTTTTTAAAACATTTACACAATCTCAGGGCCACGCAATTAACGGTCAGGGCAACGCATTTGCCGTCTACGCAGACGAAGACATGCCGGATGGACAAAGCGTTCGCCAGCCAGCCGCAAGCCAAAGACTAAGCCAGCCCAATTTGATTGCCGTCGAGAACGGTGCGGATATTGTGGCCCTATTATGGTTTGGATTATGCGCCAGAGGTCATACAATGCATTGTACTTGAAATTCCAGAATGCTACCAAAGTGTTTGGCATCAAGATTCAGGATCGAATATCTCGGACTCATTGCGCCACAGCGCTGGCAAATTCGCCCTAGTCTCTCCAATAGAGATCGTATGTCTCGTCTTCCAGTTCGCCTTGCTGCCTGTCTCGCGCCCAGTAGAAGATGCAGCCTGTCTTCTGCGGGCTGTAGGAGAAGCCGGCGCATCGGCCGTCGCGCTTGCAGTGGAGCGCGCAGTCGGCGGCGCCGCGAGGAGGCGTCGGCAGAGCGAACATGTCGGACTCGCGGAAGCAGACGTAGGGCGTGCCCGACGCCGCCAGTCGCCTTCCCACGGAGGCGCGCTTGTACAACGAGACGACCGGATCGGGACGGTCCACGAGGCAGCGGCGCTCTGGATGTAGTGGCACGAATGCATGTGGTGTACCTACACGTGTACGTGTACGTTTCAGCACGCACGCTCACGGCATACTTTAGATCCCTCCAACAGGGAGCAAGGCGCTCATTTGCAACCCGCATACGCTCAAGCTCCTCCGATTGGGGCGCTCATTTGGTTAGATGGTCTGTGGTTTACTTCAACTGTGCTGAACAAAGACGACAGCAACATTTGTGTGTTGTACACCAGTAACACCACATCGCGCATACAAATGTATAGCGTCCACGCCCAAGTATCGTCCACGCGGGGTGGTGGACACTGTATGTATGTACGGTAGCTGTACTTGTTTCGGTGTATGTACAATAATGCTATGCAAAGCTCTCGCATTACAAACTCACCCTCGCAGTTCTGCCCTCCAAATCCTGGCTTGCAGTTGCATCTGAATTGACCGCCTGGGCACACCTTTTCTCCGCCATTTTCGCAACGCGTATGCTCTAAATGTATAGCTCTGCGAACGAGCATATTAAAAGAGAACGAGACACGTCTGGATGGGAGCCGCACCTTTTGGAACGACTTCGCAGATGGCAAACTCGTGGCCGCTGGGAGGCTCGCACAGGTAGTCTTCAAAGTGCGCCGCGGTGCCGTTCGACTTGATGGTGACGCACTGATAGCTGCTGCTCCTGATGACGAGCTCGAACGGAGGCTGGCCGTCGACCAACGCCCAGTGGGTGCCGTTGAGCGATTTCTCGAATTTCGAGGCGGAATACTGCGAGGCGCCGATCGCAGTCTTGCGGAGGCCGACGAACACGTGGCCCTTGATCTGCTGCGTCAAGTAGTGGACGTAGCCCACGATACGCTGAAGCGATAAAAAGAACGGGTGAGGGTCACACTGAGCAGCGCATGGCCTAGTGGCCGATTCTCTGCCAATGCCACCTTGCGCGGCGCAAGGTTCTGGGTTCGATTCTCGATGGAGCCACTAGATCGAGGACTTCTCTTTCGATGGATTTTCTAGAGCCATCACTGCCGTAGATTACAGATGGTGCCCTTCCGAATGTCTTTGGCTAATTGTGCGGCCCTAGACGGGAAGGCGTCATGGAGATGGGTGGGCATGCTATGTACATGGGCCATTGACGGCCTTCTAGCATTGCCCCAGATCCAACAACAGCAACAACAACAACAACGACGGACGCACTGGGAGGTGGGAGCCTTGATTCAGGCAGGCCCATGCTACTGCACAGGCGACAGACGTGTACCTTGCACATAGTACACCCTCTATTTACCTCGTCTTCCGTCAAGAACTTTGCCAGTTCGATGGTGCTCGGATTCAGCAGGCGTGCCGTCATGTCGTGCATCTGTCCGATTGTCTCGCATACGCCCAGTGAGATTCGTCAATAAAATGGAAACCCTCCTACATACGTGTTGCTGATCTTATTTGCGAATGCAATTTTCATATTTCGAACGCTCTTTTCGAAAATTGATTAAAACTACAGTGTTGACACGCATAAAAGTTTGGATCCGTGAAAAGGATACAGACCGGAACATCGGGTTTGATGTTACTCTTTTATTATTGTTTTGCATGAAAACATTGTATGCGTGAACAACACTCGCATGATGAAAACAATACATGTAGTTTCAGGTTGAATGGAATAACGACCGTCCCACCGTATAATTGGCGCCCAGGATAGAGGGCAATGAGCAATGAGCATTGCTTTGCTATGCCATTGCATTGCTTTGCCTATTCATCTTTTCGAGTCGGCGGTCAAAATTCTGTATGTTTTTGACATCACATTCGATTACCCCGTAGCATGGGCGAGATTGGAAGGGGATTTGCTATTGGAGAGGTGGCACTGGTGGAAGATTTACGGATTGAAACCAGGTTTGGGTTTTTGCGGGTCGACAAGGTTTTATTGACGCCCTGTAGCGAGTCGACGCCGTTCGTGGCACCAACAAAGCCGAACGCCCGACTGCCATCGGCGGTGGGGCGAAAACTGGTTGGCCAGCAGCTCGGGCGACTCTCTGCAACGTCCGTATCGTTTCTTTGTGCAGTAAAAGCGTCACTCATGTCCGTTACTACATCAATACCACTGTCTGTAGGTGTTGTCTTGGGTTGAGGTTGAGCATTGCAAGGAGGTAGGTTTGCAAGGAGGTGCATTGAGAACGGTGTACAACCCACTTTATTTTATGAAATAGTGCATTCACATACAGTGCATGTGTGCACATGTACAATGTTCCGTAGGAACTGTATGTGCAATGTTCAACGTGTGTGCAATTGCATACAACGTGGGTCACACTCACACATACACACACACACACACACACACACACACACACACACACACACACACACACACACACACACACACACACACACACACACACACACACACACACACACACACACACACACACACACACACACACACACACACACACACACACACACACACACACACACACACACACACACACACACACACACACACACCTGGTCTGCCGAGATGCGTGGTGGTTGCCAAGTACACTGCCGCGGAGCCCAGTCCCAGAGGATCTTCGTACCAATAGCAATTGTTCCCAGGCGCCACATAGAACTTGCAGTCGGCGTTCTCGTTGCAGTAACGACAGCACGTGGCCGAGTAAACGGCGATGTGAAAGTGCTGCACGAATTTCCACGTATTGATGAGTTGCAACGACGGCTCAACTGTGCACAGTCCGCCTGGAATTTACCACCATGTGCGATGTATCGTAAACCTCCAATTCTCTGCCACTGTATACTGTACGCGGGTACTTGCAACCTCCAATTGTCCAGGGCGAAATAAAAGGGGCGTAATACGCTCTGCCACTTCAGCTAACCAATTTAAAACTGGAAAGCGCATATGGTTGTCAAAAGGTTTGTTTTTTTTTATGTTTTTTTTTTGCCAACTTTTGATGTTTCGCTAATCTACCTACAAAATTTTATGGTATTTGGCTTATTGGTACTGTGGCAGTATTGGAGACACACTGCTGGAGGTTTCACTGTATAAAATTGTAGGTAATCATGTCGTACATCTTTACGTGTGGTAAGTGCGCAGTAGTAGCGTGTAGAAAAATCAAAATCACAGCAAATTATAATATACTGCGTGTGCTTCCAGTATTTAAGGCAACGCACGTGACAGCGCTGGTGACGACAGGAAAGCAATTGATGCGAAAGCTGCGATGAAAGCCTTTGACAGCAACATCTTGGTGCGCAGCTCTGCACTAGAATACATGCATTTTGGTACATATTTCTCTTTGTTATTCACAAAAATTGGTAGGCAAAATAATATACCGTAAATGCACCAATAGTACCCCCGGGATTCATAGGGTTTACGGTAGGCAGGCGTTATCGTTAGGTACTATAATACGGTGATGTATGCAGTGTGTTTCGTGTACTGGCTCGTTCAACAGATCACGTACAAACGCTTACAGGAACCGGATGTTGTTGTCTCAAACAGGATCAGCTATAGTCTAACGCTTTCTTCATACAATTCGTCTGATACAATGATAGATACCCTGAGCCTGGATAGGCGCAACAATGAGCAGCTAACCGAGGAGCATAGACTCATCACTGGTTTCCAAGCAACAAAAGCGGCAATTGACGACAGGCAACGGTCAGTGATCAATACATGATAGACAACCTTTGCATTCAAAAAGGTCAAAAAGACTGATGGCTCAGCTTTCTTCGTCGCGCTAACGGCTGGGTGGCGAGTTCAAATACGCATCGTAATGGTTCGTCCGTCCGTCCGTCAAGCATAGAACCTGGACGTTTCCGAATCTGGTAGCGACATCCAAGTCTGCGTCAAGACGGCCTCGCGAGTGGTCGCCCGGGGGTGGTGGCTACATATTGGATGTGTCGTGTCGTCAGCAGCGGCGGGCGCGGCTGCGAGGCGGCGCGTGGCCGTTGGGAAGCGTGAAGGCGCGAAGAGAGCCGCCTCCGGCTGGACGGAAGTCCGCCGGCGTCAACGACTACAATCCTGTCGACGACGAACGCGATCCCGTCTGCTAGGCGCATACCTACCTAGTGGTACCTATACTACGCTAGTCCCAATGCACCTGGTGTAAGTGTTCCGTGTTGACGTGTAAACCCCTCTGCGCGGCGCCCCGTTCTGCGCGCTCCACCGCAAGCTCGACGGCCGCTGCGCCGGCTTTGCCTAGAGCCCGCAGAAGACGCTCACAAACCTCCACGTCCCCTCCGTGAGAGCTTGTCAATGTCCATACTATGTACATAGGTATGTACAGGGTGGGCCAACCTCGACTGCACCTCTTTGTTCAAGTACAATCGGGAGTGGGTGAAGCGATTTTGATGAAATTTTAAACACCCAGTCAAAATTAGACTTCCTCGAAGTTTCAGCGAAATTGAACAACGTTTTAGTTTTCAAAATGGCCGCCATCGGAATCAGCGCATTTTCAGAACGTTTTATCATTGATCGGCAGCGTCTTGAACAAAGCTAAGCGTCAAGGTTCGGCGACGCGTTTTCAATGGCCTCTTTGAGTTCGGCAAGAGTCTTGCACCCTTGCACGTAAACGACTTCCTGAGTTCTGTCGGTTACGGTCGCTGACACAATGTTCTGTGGCGACGCTTTTGTCGTTGGGAACTCAACTTTTAATCGACGAATTAATTTAGTTTGATTGTCCGTTTTGTAAAAATTGTTTTACAATGTAAACGCGGTGTTCCAAAGAGAATTTCTGCCGCGACACACTAGCCCAAAAAAAAAATTGTTTTGTTTCAAAAGCAGCACTACAGTTCTTTGAAAACGCGTACTTTGCCGTATACAAATTGTTTTGTGCGTAACTTTTGAACTGTTCGGCTTACTGCTACATGTGCTTAAAATCTACTTACAAATGCGCCGCGCGCACGTGTATGTGGGTATGTGGGTATGTGGGTATGTGTGTTTCGAGTAAACTCGCGAACCGCTTGACGTACGCGCACGCGCGATGGCTCGATCGAATGCTCGCGACCCCGAGATGGTCATGGGCAAGGTCGATTTTCGATATGCAAATTCATACCGTAGTTATGGCGCATTTTCAAAGTTTGCAGCGAGATTAACACTACCAAACGAATTGCATATGGATGAATTGCACATCAAAAGACTCGCCTCGACGTCACGAGTCATTTGCACATGCTCCCGCATAATTATGCAAATGAAAATTATGCAAATTATGCCAATTCACAATTTCGCAATTTCACCCACATGGGTGATGTTGCGTGGTCAGTTGACACCTGGCGGCAGCAGGTCACTGGTAAAAGCGGAAACGCTCAAGTAGCACCGAAGACGCGCAGGGCCACGACACGTCTGGAAGGGAGCAGTGAACACCGCCTATTACTTGCCGGTGGACGACGAGTCTCCATGCGACCCGCGACTCTGCATCGCTTGATCTTGTGTTAAAGATATCTCGTTGCCTGTTTTCGCTTTACGTTGGATATTGATCGCTTCTGGTCTTGTGACCTAGCCACAGTACCGTGTGTCGTGCCCGCTTTTGTCTACCAGCGCGCGACTCGCTGTTGGCCCAATAAAATTAACTCAAGTAGCTGGGCCAGGTGCCTCCCTTCCGGGAGTGGGTGAAAGCCCCAACTGCTTTTTGAAAAAAAGTATCGCTAAAATATTTTCTACCCCTTGAATAAATGCAAACTACTCCGCCGAATGCAATGTCACTACCCCCCTAAATAAAACCTTTTGCCCCCTAATTGTAACTACCCCCTGAACAAATGAAACTACCCCTCCGAATAAATGAAACTACCCCACCAAACTACCAAATAATAATTTCTGAAGAAGTGGTAAGTGGTGGTGCAAGCATGTGACGTGCACAATTGTCTTCGCCCCCCCCCCCCCCTTCGGCTCATCCCACCTTCGGCTGCTACAGATCCCCGAGGCAGCTAAGGTCGTGCCTTTGGGACAGAAGCGCGGTCGACCCAAGCAAGGCGAGCAGCTTTGATTCGTGAAGATTGAGCTGAGTTGGTAACGTACTTGTTATGTTATTCGTGTGACGTTTGTGGCGCTTGCTTGCTCGACACATTCATTTTTTCAGGGGTCAAGTTCATTTAATCGGGGGAAATCTTATTTGTTGGGAGGGGTAGTTTTATTTTTTTGGATGGGTAGTTTTGAGCGGAAATGCATTTCTTGTAGGGGCACTTGATATTATTTGGAGGGGTAGTTTCATTTATTCGGAGGATAGTTTTATTTGTTCAGGGGGTAGTTGCAATTAGGGGGTAAATAGTTTTAGTCAGGGGGAAGTGACATTGCATTCGGTGGGGTAGTTTGCATTTGTTCAGGGGGTAGAAAAATTCATAGCCAAAAAGTATTGTAAGCATGGTACATTGTATCTCGCCTAATTGGAAAATGGAAAATGAACTGCGCATTGATGAAATGCATATCAAATGACTTGGCTAGACGTCACGAGCACTGTATGTGTGGCAACGCACGCACGCACGCGCGCGCGCATTGGCACGCACGCACGCACGCACGATATATATATATGTACATGTAGATATATATACACATATATATAGAGGGTGTTTTTTTTTTAAACGAAACGATTTCTTTCTTGAATAACTTTTGCTAGCCGCAATTGATTTGGACGCCCTTTGGAACGTTCACGCAGAATGCTTTGGGATTTTGTTTACAAAAGATTTCACCTTAATCGGATTAATATTTGAAGAGTTACGCGCAATCAAAAACGATCTTCAGCTTTCAAAGTGCTGCCGCAATGCAGCAACTGAACGGTGAGCCACGCTCGGACTGCTAGGGAGAACTGCTGCCTTACCATTTCAAATATTCAAGCTAAAGAGTGAAACATGAATTTAAAAATTTGAAGTACTGAAAAACTGTTTCCGATACTGTCTTATGCAAATTTTTCGTGAATTGTGCATATAGACCATGTGCGTGAGTCTGTAATTTGCACCTCAGCTTTGATTGCACGTAACTCGTCGAATATTGATCCGATTTAGGTGAAATCTTTTGTAGACAAAATCCCAAAGCATTCTGCGTGAACGTTCCAAAGGGCGTCCAAATCTATTGCGGCTAACAAAAGTTATTCAAGAAAGAAATCGTTTCGTTAAAAAAAAACACCCTTTATATATCTACATATATATGGATATGTATAAATACAGGGTGTCCCGCCCTCCTGTCGCACCTTTTGTCGAAGAATAACTCAGGTGTGGGCGAACCGATTTCAACCAAATTTCAACCACTTATAGCAAGTACTCCAACATAGACTTCTGCTAAGTTTCACTCAAATCGGCTGTACCGTTTCGACGTTACACGCTGTCAAGTGGAGGAGGCGACATTTTCTAATGGAGAGGACAAACTGAGAAGCAAAAGCAGATGGGTTGACTTTTTGGCGGTTTCTCAATCGTCGCTGCAAAATGTGTTGCTAACTAGAGCCAGTTCTTGCTGGTTTTTGCATTCGCGAAGGACGAGCGCCTACAAAGCCGGTTTCTTCATCAATTTTGCAGTCGCTACAATGGTTCCTTGTTGGTGACCTTGTTCATGGAAATTCAACTTCAAACCGACTGATTGTTCCTTTTTCAATATCCACCTTGTAAAGCTGTTTAGCAAGAAAGGACCGCATGTCCCACCTGAATCGGTGGCGTGAAGTTCTGCCGAAAACAGATTTTTTTTCGAAATGAAATGTGCAATGTAATATGAAAAACACAACAATTTGCTTGCAACGGTTCAACTTCGCAATGGTGCAGCCGATTTGCTTAAAACTTTGCAAACGTCTAAGTTAGACTGCTTGCTACAAGTGTTAAAATTTGAGTTAAATCGGTGCTCCTAGACCGAGTTATGCTTTGACAAAAGGTGCGACAGGGAGGGCGGGACACCCTGTATATATGGATATATATGGATATATATATATATATATATATGTATATATATATATATATATATATGTATATATATGCAAATTTATACTGTAAGTGTGGTACATTGTATCCGGCCCACCATGGTGAACGCCCATCGCGATTAACAGAGCAGCAGTAAATTTGGCGCCAGCAACTGTCAACGGGTTGAACACCCATCACGATCAACAGAGCAGCAGTGAATTTGGCACCAGCGACTGTCAACGGGGTGAACGCCCATCACGATCAACAGAGCAGCAGTGAATTTGGCACTACCAACTGTCAACTGTCAACACGCACGCACCCACATACGTACACGCACGCACACACGCACACACGACACACGTACACGCACGCACGCACGTACACGCACGCACGCACGCACGCACCCACGCACGCACGCACGCACGCACGCACGCACGCTCGCACAGAGGAGCACAGAATTTGGGCCAATTTCTGTCAATGGGGTGAACGCCCATCACAATAACACAGCAGCAGTGAATTTGGTGCCACCAACTGTTTACGGGGTGCAATGCCCATCCCGATCAACAGAGCGACCAGTGAAATTGGTGCCACCAACTGTTAACAGGGTAAATGCCCATCGTGATAAACAGAGCAGCAGTGAATTTGGTCCCACCAACTGTCAATGGTGTGAACGCCCAGTCACGCGCCTGCTTGCGCACAGCACATTAATCATGTCCACCATCATATGCTAAATCAGTTGCTTTATTCCTTAATGTACACATGGCGGCCGACGGCCGCGCGCGCCTCTAGTCTATTTACAAATGCGCCGCGTGTACGTGTGCCTATATATATATATATTTGTTTGTCTGTTACAGGTAAACTCGAGAACGGCTTGACCTACGTGCACGCGCGATGGCTCGATCGAATCCTTCGCGGCCCAAGTAGTGGCTCATGGGCATGTTCAATTTTGTATGCAAATCAATACCGTTGTTATGGCGCATTTTCAAAGTTTGCAGCACAGATTAACGCTACCAAACGAATTCCACATGGATGAATTGCATATGAAAAGACTCGCCTCGACGTCCCCGTACATTTGCACATGCTCCCCGCCGTAATCATGCAAATCGCATACTGAAGTGTGGTACAGTGCTGCCTCGCCTCATTGGAAAATGGAAAATGAACTGCGCATTAATCAATTGCATATCGAATGACTCGCCTTGACGTTCCATGAGTCATTTGCACATCTTTACATACAGCATACTGCAAATGCATTACTGTAAGTGTAGTGTGTGTGTGTATATGTGTATATATGTATATATGTATGTGTATGTAAGTATTGGTTATCGCACAAGCATGCACGCGCGCACTGGCACGCACGCAGGCCCGTGCACGCACGCACGCACGCACGCACGCACGCACGCACGCACGCACGCACGCACGCATGGGAGTGCACGCGCGCACGCACGCACAGGAGTGCACGCACGTGCACGCATGCACGCACGCACGTGCACGCACGCACACACGCACGGGAGTGCACGCACGCACGCACGCACGCACGCACGCACGCACGCACGCACGCACGCACGCACGCACGCACGCACGCACGCACGCACGCACGCACGCGCGCGCGCGCGCGCGCGCGCGCACGCACGCACGCACAGACATACACACACACGCACGCACGCACGCGCGCGCGCGCGCGCGCGGCCAAACATACACACACACACTCGCAAACGCACGCACACACGCACGCACGCACGCTCGCATGCACGCACGCACGTACGCGCATGCATGCACGCACGCACGCACGCACAGACAAACGCTCTCACACACCCACGAACAAACACACACACAGACAAGCACAGAACTTGGGCAATTTTTGTCAGGACGGGGTGCACGCCCTCACGATCAACAGGGAGCGCAGAATTTGAGCCAATTTCTGTTGACGGGGTGCACGCCCTCGCGATCAACAGAGGAGCACAGAATTTGGGCCGATTTATGTGACCGGGGTGCACGCCCTCACAATCAACGAGAGGAGCAGGGCAGTTTGGCCAGATTTCTATCAACGGGGCGCACGCCCTCACGACCAACAGCGGAGCGCAGAATTTGGCCAATTTCTGTCACGGGGTGCACGCCCTGCGCGATCAACCAGGAGCGCAGAATTGCGGCCAATTTCTGTAGACGGGGTGCACCCCTCACGATAAAAGCAGGAACCAAGAATTTGGGCGAATTTCTGTCAACGGGCGGCACGCCCTCGCGATAAACAAGCACAGGAATTCGGCCTTTCTTAACGGGGTGCACGCCCTCGCGATAAAGGGAGCAAAGAATTTGGCCAATTTCTGTTAACGGGGTGCACGCCCTCGCGATCAACGGAGCAGAGATTTGGGCCAATTACTATCAACGGGGCGCACGCCTCACGACGAACAGCGGAGCGCAAAAATTGGCCGATTTCTATCCGCGGTGGCGCGCAATTCGACGGAGCGCAGAATTAGGCAAGTTTGTCAACGGGGTGCACGCCCTCACGATCAACAGAGGAGCGCAGAATTTGG